>CM060092.1:3254736-3303030 GCA_030522485.1 Stenchaetothrips biformis | reverse complement strand
CTAAGACCCATAAGAGAATCTCGTATTTTACACGAAGTTGCTTGCCATGGAAATGAAAACTGCTTACTGCAAGGGTTCGAAGTCAGTTCGGATGGTTCAATGTGCTGCTGGCCCAGTCTTCAGATGCGAGAGGCAGTGATCGATCCTGATAAAAAACAAACAAACCAAAAAATTGAAATCTTGTAATTTGATCGTTATATTGTTTGTTTCGTTCGTTGCTCAATTCTGATATTTGATATTGTCGCGTGTGACGATTACTGCTTGCCGCAAGGGTTCCAATTGAATCCAGATATTTATTATTTTTATTTTATAGTCTGATTATCTTTTGTTTCTTTTATCTAGAAAGTTAAAATGGCTCCAAACGCGCACCCGATTCAATGTACATCGGAAAATACGTGTATATGTTGCATGTCGACGTTTCAGTTTGATACTAATTTTATTTCAAATGGAGATGAAGTGTACATGTCGGATATGGATTATTCAATGCAATCTATTCGTTCTCTGACGTGGGACATGCATCTGCAATCTGTAAGGATAAGTTTTTCTTTTCTTTCTTTTTGGATTGTTTTTTTTTTTTTTATGATAAGATTTAACTGATTGTGATCAGCAATTAATATTTTTTTTAAATTCTTTTATAGAAATCAACGGTTGTCGACAACCTGTGCGCAAGTTTTGCAAAACTCAAACAAGAAAGGCACAAACCGACAGTTGCGGAAAGACTACGTAAAAGTTTCGATAAACTCAACAACCTGTCGTCATCATGATGTATGATAATACCAATTGTCGATCAATATTATCCATGATCCAAGAGAGGTTATAAAGATATAATTAAATTGTTTCAAAATTTTTTGCACGCGTGTGTAAAGGACACAAGCCAATATTCATAATATATAAAAAGGCAAAAAAAAATTCAAAAAATAATAATATTGAAAAAAAAAAAATAACATTAAAACTTATTTGAAATTA
This sequence comes from Stenchaetothrips biformis, assembly GCA_030522485.1. NCBI lineage: Eukaryota > Metazoa > Arthropoda > Insecta > Thysanoptera > Thripidae > Stenchaetothrips > Stenchaetothrips biformis. The sequence goes on along the minus strand of CM060092.1, from coordinate 3,302,064 downwards.
AAAACTTCTGCAGTGACTCTTTTTTTACTGAGAAGGAAATTGCCATCAGATGTTCCTCGCGCCCATGGTGCGATCTCTCTGGAGCAGATGGGACTGCTAATTGATTCATTTTTTTATGAAGCAATGAGTTTCAGTTTCGAAGTTAGATTCGGAACTCAATTTGATTTTTTTTTCGAACCACACTCGGATTGTTCAACCCATCGGTGGGTCGACTCGTTCGATGTGGTAAGCAGTTGTTGGTATACAGAAAATCTAGAAAAAGACGAGCGTCTGTGTTTAACATCATTTAGTCGATAGTCATACTAAAGTTTGAAGGAAGGGTTGCGTTCTGGATTTAAATTAAAATGGCGGTCTTCAATCCACCATCACTGTTTGAAAAAACTCTTGGTTCACTCACAAAAGTTGCATTGTTGGATGTGTTTTTCAATTCGAACGTGCCGGCGTTTAGAGTATATGTCATGCGCGAGTTGAAGAAACGATTCGTTTATATACGAAGGGGGGTTATACTCGTTGATCTGGACGCGTTTTATAGGATATCAAATTGGCCTGTTGAATCACTTGTTTTGTGGTGTCTAATAAGGTCTATAGATTTAAATAAATTCTTGCGCAGTGTAAATAATTTGGATAAGAACGAAAACAGACCCATGAATTTGATCATGATCAGCGAGAAAAAAATCCGTCTAATTCGTTCTTCTGGGTATAGAGTTAAAGTTTATCGACATTTCCACGGATTTCAATATACGCATCTTATTCGAACATAATGTTTAAACGGGAATTGACTCCATTTTTTTTTTTCGTAGCGATGACTATCTTGATCTGCCTAAATATTTTGACGGTTTGATGAGTTGTCGAATTTGTTGACAACTGTGACAACGACAACTGCTTACTGCAAGGATTCCAATTAAATCCATTTTAATTTAAGATGTCTTTTTATAAAATGTATGAAATTTACGATACGAAATTTCGAAGTCAGTTCGGATGGTTCAATGTACTGTTGACACAGTCCTCAGATGCGAGAGGCAGTGATCGATTTTGATAAAAAAGAAAACAAACAAAAAATCGTTATCTGTATATTTGATTGTTAGATTGTTTGTTTCGTTCGTTGATCAATTTTAACATTTGATTTAGTCGCGTGTGACGATTACTGCTTGCCGCAAGGGTTCCAATTGAATCCAGATATTTGTTTATTTATTTTTATAGTGTGATTATTTTTTTGTTTCTTTTGTTTCAGAAAAGGAGAAAAAATCAGAAAAAATATAAAAAAGAAAATCAAGAAGAAAAGGACGAAAAATATGGCAGATTGCGCAAATGCACATTCGATTCAATGTACACTCGGAAATGTCTGTGTTTGTGATCCCAGGTCTTTTGTACCACAAGACGTTTTAAATTTCATGGCGTAAGTAGAAATCCCGACTATTGATGATTTAGACGGAAATGGTCCGGCTTTTTGGCAAGATTTGGAGCCACCACCTGGTCATCATTGGGAGGGGACAAATTTGTTTCCAAATTGGGACTTGAACAAATCTACAGAATCTGACCAAATGCTTGCGGCACTATCTGAAACGGAAGCGGATTTAGACATTAAGGGGTATTGAAAAACACGATTTTTCGAAATTCATACCGGCGCAAGCGGAAAATTGTTCTTTTATCTATTTAATTAGCGTGGACAAAAACTGAGACCGATCAAATAATATTTAGGGGTCGCCAATGTTTTTCAAAGGTCCAATTTCGACCCTGTTTGGCTGAAATCGGACTATTATCGTGTTCTGCTTTCCAGAGGAACCGGAACGAGACCGAGCACCGTGGACCCGATTGTTTCTCCTTCTACTAAGTAGGACGAGTCCAACGAGACCTCTTGGGGTCCGATCGGACCTCTCTGGGCAAATTTGTAGCGTCGTTTTCGTTCAAAAAAAAGGGTTTTATTCACATTTTGCAAGTTTGGAATTTTGTATCTGGATTATGGCTGCAAAAAAATATGTGACCTCAACGCAATTATATAGAAAAAATGTCTCAGCTTTCCAAAGCCGTGTCTGGAAATGCTTTCCGACCTTTCGTTTAGGAGATACAGCCGCTGAATGAGTAACATGTCAGTCAAAATGACAGTAAAATTCGTGTTTTTTGGTTCATTACAGGTAGTTGTAGGGCATCAGGGTACATTGGCGTTAGCTAGATGAAGAAAATATTTCAAAATGTTTAAATTTCTTTTTAGAAACTTACATAAGATGTTTTCCCACAAGAGAAATTTCATGTTGAATTAGTTAAAATGCCATTTCAGACGAACAAACGTTTTAAATCAAAGAAACCCTAACAACTGCCCGAATGCTCTGATCGTGACCGAGCCCCCGCTTGTAGAACACCTCACTAGCCAGCAGCTGAAAGACTTTAAAAAGACAGGGGACTTTCTGTCCTACAGCCAGGGTGTAAAGCACAATCCGCGCAAAGTGTCCTAGACGACAAAAGAGAAGTATGGCGACAAAAAAACAGAACACAAGAGCCTTATTGCCACTTTGAAACGTAGGCAAAAAAGGCGAAGTGCAAGACAAAGGAACAGTTTAAGTAATTTACTATACAAAATTGTTGTCAAACGAGTATTTCTGCTAATTTAGAATCAAAAGAGAAAATTGCAAACGTTTTTATGATCTAAGACGTTTGTTCATCTGAAATGGCATTTCAACTAATTCAACATGAAATTTCTCTTGTGGGAAAACATCTTATGTAAGTTTCTAAAAAGAAATTTAAACATTTTGAAATATTTTCTTCATCTAGCTAACGCCAATGTACCCTGATGCCCTACAACTACCTGTAATGAACCAAAAAACACGAATTTTACTGTCATTTTGACTGACATGTTACTCATTCAGCGGCTGTATCTCCTAAACGAAAGGTCGGAAAGCATTTCCAGACACGGCATTGGAAAGCTGAGACATTTTTCTATATAATTGCGTTGAGGTCACATATTTCTTTGCAGCCATAATCCAGATACAAAATTCCAAACTTGCAAAATGTGAATAAAACCCTTTTTTTGAACGAAAAGGACGCTACAAATTTGCCCAGAGAGGTCCGATCGGACCCCAAGAGGTCTCGTTGGACTCGTCCTACTTAGTAGAAGGAGAAACAATCGGGTCCACGGTGCTCGGTCTCGTTCCGGTTCCTCTGGAAAGCAGAACACGATAATAGTCCGATTTCAGCAAAACAGGGTCGAAATTGGACCTTCGAAAAACATTGGCGACCCCTAAATATTATTTGATCGGTCTCAGTTTTTGTCCACGCTAATTAAGTAGATAAAAGAACAATTTTCCGCTTGCGCCGGTATGAATTTCAAAAAATCGTGTTTTTCAATACCCCTTATTAGACATGTCGGACGAAACACCAGAAAATATTGCCACGCTGGACGCTCTCCCCATCAACATTGTTAATATGTTGACAGAAAACAGAGCCACATTACGGGCAAGGTTTGGCAAAAACTGGGTCGTGAATGTCGACAAATTGGCAAGAAGACGTCATTTTTTTCACCGATGTTGCGGTGATGAAGAGATATATAATGAAGAGGTTGTGATTTGTGAAGAAAGTTTTGAAGAGAGTCATACTGTCTGTGTTACTGATGGAAGTGACATTGTCATAATCCCGCCAACACCAGAGAGGGAAAGTGACGACGCAAGCGAGAATTTAATTGTCGTAGCAACACCAGAATACAAAAGTGAAGAATCGACCGATATTAACAGAGAAGAAAAAAATTGCAACACGGATGTCCATCCCTTTAATAGTCAAACCACGCTCTTGAACGACCATTCGCAATCAGAAAAAAGTTCGCATGATCCGAGTTTTGGGTCATTTACGTTTTCACCAAACATGACTGCATCGCAGTGTGTCGACGATGCGTCTGAATCTTCTGGACCATCATTATTCTCTGTCGCGTGCCAAGTTCGAGATCAAAAGAATGATTTGAATGTGTCAGACGAAACACCAGAAAATATTGCTACGCTAGATGCTCTTCCCATGAACAATGTTAATTTGTTGACAGAAAACAGGGCCACATTACGGGCAAGGTTTGGCAAAAACTGGGTCGTGAATGTCGACAAATTGGCAAGAAGACGTCATTTTTTTTACCGATGTTGCGACGATGAAGAGAAATCCAATGAAGAGATTATGATTTGTGAAGACAGTTCTGATGAGACTCCTACTATCTGTGTTACTGATGGAAATGACAGTGTCATAATCCCACCAGCACCAGAGCAGGAAAGTGACGACGAAAGCGATACTTCAATTGTCGCACCAACACCAGAATACAAACATAAGGTATCAGCCGATTTTGACAAAGAAGAAAAAAAATGCAACACGAATGAACATTCCTTTAATAGTCAGACCACGCTCTTTAACGACCATTCGCAATCAAAAAAAAGTGCGCACGATCAGAGTTTTGAGTCATTCAGTTTTCACCCATAACGACTGCATCGCAGTGTCTCGGCGATACGTCTGAATCCTTTGGACCTTCATTAGTCTTTGTCGCGTGTCAAGTTCGAGATCAAAAAGTTGAAGACAGCTGCACGACAGACCGTGACCGTCATCATGTCAGTATGCGAAGACGAGACAATAGATCCCATTGAGGTGTTTGTGGAAGATCCTTTTGACTCTGATAAATGTGTTTTACAGACAGATAATCCTGTGCGGTCAGGTATTGAGCACAAGAAATTTGATCCATCTGAGGCGTCAGCAGAAGATCTTTTTGACTCTGGGAAATGCTTTTCGCAGACCGAAAATCATGTGCCAACAGAGATAGGCTGTGCTACTATCAAGTCAGTTCACGAAGCAATTCACGAAGACGAGCAAACGGATTCAATTGTAGTGTCTGCAGAGAATCTTAATGACAGTGGGAAACGTGTTTCGCAGACCGAAAATCCTGTACCGACAGAAAAAGACAAGTCTGAAGCTGTTAGTGATAAATCAGATGACAAACAGTCATCGGATATGAATAGTCGTACAAAGCGTCATAAGGAATTCCGTGTTTTTGAATGCGACTTGTGTCAAAAGGTCTTGACCACTGCATATGGTCTAAAGATGCATAAAATGACACATTCTGGTGAACGCCCACATGAGTGTAGTGCGTGTGGTGCGACATTTTCTAGGAAATCCAGTTTGAAAGATCATGTGCGCATGCACTCGGGAGAGAAGCCCTTTAAATGTAAACAATGCAACAAAACGTATCGTCAGGCTGCGCACCTTCTTGAACATAGAAAAACGCATCTAGGATCGAAAATGTACAAGTGTTCCACTTGCGAAAAAGAATTTGCTAATAAGACGAATTTGAATAGACATATGAAAATTCATAGCCAAACTAGCACCTAGTAACTGCATTGAACCTTCCGAGTCACTTCGGAGCCTCCGAGCCGACAATACACACCTCTAACAGCATCCAGCCACAGTCAGCACAGCACAGCAGGACACTCAGTAACTGCATTGAACCTTCCGAGCCACTTCGGAGCCTCCAAGCTGACAATACACACCTCCAACTGCCTCCAGCCACGGTCGGCTCATCACATCGAATATTCCGAGTCACTTCGGACCTGCTGGAATTGCTGGCAATTCATAACTGTAGCGCCGGCACCGGTGTCAGGCTCAACCGAACACAGCTGTCCGTCAACCAACACCCGCATCGCAATTGGATGCGGTGTGATGTTGACGGACGCCGCTGTGTTGCGCCCCAGCGTGTACAACGAGTACTCGGGGAGCGTCGGGCCCTCATTGTGGGGCTCCGGCTCGTCCGCTGCGGCGGCAGGTAGAGCATACAATGTACGCTTTTAGATTTGTAGAGAAATCAGGAAACCACAGAGCCCACAACACCTGCCCCCGCTGCTGAAACTCTAAGTATTAACCGCCGGGTCCTTTGTTTTGAGTCTTCATGAGAAGTGTCTTGCATCTCAATCAGACCGCAAAGAGCTCCTCTCAGATGTAAAGCTTTTAGCCAAAGATTGTATGAAGCAATTTGCCGAGTCTGTTGACATTGCCCTTAAATCAAAAGGTTTTAAATTTGGTGTGAAAGATATAATGAATGTAGACAAAACTGCAGCATCAACGTGTTACAAAACCTTCAAAAGTCTAGAAACTAATGCTCAGCAAGAAAGATATTTTAAGGAGGTACTACATGTGACTGATGTTAAAAGAATACCGTTGGGGAAAATATTTATTAGAGGAAGAAAGGGATTGGTCATGAAGACCAAAGTGATTGAACAAGAGATGTTTTATGTTCCCCTTGAAGAAACTGTGAGGAAACTAATCAACCAACCTGACTGCAAACTTTTTGAAAAAAGCAAACCATCCCCAAATCCAGAAATATTGGACTCGTATATCAAAGGCGAACTCTGCAAATGTAACAAGGTGCTACAGAGACATCTTGATGCATTGCAATTCATTCTATATTATGATGATGTAGAGCCTTGTGCTCCTCTTAAAAGCAGAGCGGGTAAGCAAAAGGTGGGGGCTTTCTACATGTTCCTAGAAAATATACACCCAAAGTTCCGATCCAATCTTAAAGTCATTTGTTTGGTTGCTCTTGTAAATGCAAATTTCATCAAGGGAAAAAGCAATGGAATGGATGCTGCTCTCCAAATTATAGTTGATGACTTAAAAAAGTTTGAAAATGGAGTAGTACTGAAGAATGGACAGAAAGTTTACGGGACTTTAATTGCAACCATTGGAGATAATTTGGGCCAACATGCATTGGGTGGATTCAAGGAGGGGTTCACTGCGCACAGATGCTGCAGGGTGTGCATGGCCAGATATGATTTTGAAATTAAGACATTAACCCGTGAAGATCATAAATTACTCAGGAATAAAGAAGATTACGAAAAGCAACTGGAGAAAATTCAGACAGGTAGAGGAAAGAACGAGAAGGCTAGCACAGAGTTTGGTCTGAATCGTGCATCATGCTTAAATGAATTAGAGACCTTCCATGTGCTGGATGGAATGCCACCAGATTTAATGCATGGAATACTGGAGGGTTCATTGATTATCACAGTGAAGAGACTACTTAATTGTCACCTGTATGAACTGGGAGATAAGCCATTTACTTTGGATTGGTTAAACCAGCGCATTAGTCATTTTGACTTTGACTTCTCTGAGATAAAAGATAAACCAGCAGAACTGAAGGAAGAATATATTAAAGATTTGTCGAATGCATCTTTGCATCAATCTGCATGTCAGATGTGGCTGCTAGCAACAATTTTGCCACTTGTTCTCCGACCCCATGTTGATGTCCAGGAAGAACATTGGGAAAATTTTCTTGATCTGTTGGAAGTTTGCCGGATGGCTTTTACAATGGACTTCCCGAAGTGTCTTTTAAGTTATCTGAGTGATATGGTTGAGAAATATTTATCATTATTTTTAAAACTTTATGGAAGTTTTATCCCCAAGCAACTTCAGATGACACATCTGTCAAGATATATTTTGTTGATGGGAAGTTTGGCTATCTACAACTGCCTGAGATGTGAGGATAACCACAAGTATTACAAAAAGATTATGGCGGCCATATCAGGTTACAGAAACATACCCCTTTTTCTTACTCGGAAAGACCAGCTGCACTAAGCTTATGTGTGGAACAAGGATGGTTTGAGGAGTACTGCTGCAACTGGACCCCAAGTAATTGTGCATCTGAAGTCTGTCTTCTACAAATATTTAATTGAGACCAAAAATGGTGAAGCCACTGAGACATCTTGGTTAGAAGTTTATGGAGTAAAGTTCAAGCAAGACCGTGTGGTTGGGTTCCGAGATCATTTGCCTGTCTTCGCCCTCGTGAGGAAAATCATCGTACAACCTGAAGTGGCATTTGTGTGTGAAAGAGTCAATACTGTATGTCGTGATGTGTTTGCTGCCTGCTTCATCATTTCACTGACTGATAAATATTGTGTCTATCAACTTAAGGATATGCTATTTCATACAGTGTTTCATGCTCACAAACTTGGTGATGAACTTGCAATTGTGTCAAGATATTGTATTGGTGGTGAACCATAGGTTCCTGTTTATGTTCTTATTTCTTTTAGTAAAGAGCATTCCATTGTTATATTTGTATAAACTACATCGGCAGTATTTTTTGATCAATGACTGAAACTGTTAAAAATAATTATTATAATATATATTATATATTATTATATTTGTCTTCTGTATTATTCTTAAACTGGTGATGTCTGTATAGTAGTGTGAGTGATTTTTTTGTTTGTTTATCAAGAACCAACATGAAGGACCCCAGGGGAGTTGAGCGGGGCGCTTGCAAGTCGTGTTCTTGTACAGCTTACGAATTAGAGTCAGGTGCAACTAGAGCTGCATGTTCCTACTGCGAGTGTCCAGCTACTGTTCATGAAGCAGTATCTCCCACAGGTCTGTCACTGTCACTTGCTTTTCTGTATACAAAAATAGTTCTTCCTTAATTGATTTTTATTTTTTATTTTTAGGTGGAAATGAATCTAATGCCTCTTCTGGTTCAGTTTCACGTAATGAGTCCAGCAGCTTCAGTGCAATAGCAACATCTACACCTGACGGGAATTCATCTGAGGTGAAGCAACAGACATCGGTAATGAAATTCACATATAGTCAATAAGAAATAATATGAATTGGTTTTATTATTCTAGCACGTTTTGACATTGGACGTACGCAACGTTTCTGATCCATTTCTCCAATCGCTGCTTATCAGTTCATCCACCAACGATGAGGTAATGCTACACTCTTCTCTTTCAAATTAAATTAATTTCTGAGTCAATTTGTTCTCACTTTTTTTTTCTGCAGCCAAACACTGATGAAATTTTCATACCTGACACTCTGCCGAAAAAATACCAAGAGCCTCTATTGAAGAGGCAAGTCGACCACAACTGTAAAGGTGGCATTGTGAGGGAGTTTTACAGTGACCTCCTCGGTCACAAGCAGACCGACAACAAGTGTATCAAAAAAGCAGCCAAAAAATTGGTGCAGAAATGGTGTCCTCTAAAGGACCATGTGGACCCAGAACATGTGAGTATTATGCAGAACAGATTAAGAGTTACTAACTCCTAGGGTCCCTCAAACTGACAACAGAACTAATTTTATTTTTTTTTCTTCAGGAAGGTCTACAGCTTATGCTGAGAAAAAGAAGAGACCGCCTGAATGGGGGTAGGAGCAGTGGCACTGTGCTGAGTGTTTCAGAGCCTGGTGTTTTGTCGGCCAGCGATGCCGAAAAGGACATATTTGAAAAATGGAGCAGCAATCAAAGATCACCAGCTGCTCACTTGAGGTTGATGGAAATAGCTAGGCCTCTGAGGAAGTCTGAAGTTAAAAAGTTGCCTGGGCTTCAACTTTTAAGGGCGTACCCTGCTCTGGGTTTGAATGACATTGTAAGTCCTATTACCACAAAATCATACTTTAGTCTTTGAAAATCTTTGTCATTTTGTAGAAAGAAATTGTGTCCGAGTGGAAATAAAGAATAATTAGTTAATTATTTTATATGTGGAATGATAAAACTTTGCTTTATTTCAGCTCCTTGCAGAATTTTTGGCAATTGCTCAGGTATCATATGATAACAGTGTACAGAGGTGGAGGAATGTCTTACAGAAGCTCAAGACCCACTACAAAACAAATAATATTCCCAGCATTGATGGAACCATTGGTAAGTTTCCTTTTAAAATTTTAGATATTACTGTGTCTCGTACAATTTTTTTATTATCTTTGTTTTCACAGAAGAAGAAACAATCTCGGTGTTAGAGTCACTGCATGTGGCATCAACATTGTGGTTCAAGGAAAAGAACCGCTCTGAGAGAAAAGCAAGAGTGTTAGAAATTTTCCCCGTCAGTTTTCTATGAAACACTTAAACAAGGTAGGTTTACGCCAGACCGTGTCTTGTCGTAACAGGCTTCGCGACGCTGCGCCAATTACGACAATCCACGCCTGGCGTTACACCTACCTTGGCCTGCGGCGCTTCCGTGCTTGCCTTCGGCAAGCTGTCTCAAGGATTTTTGAGGCATTGAGTAATGCACCACGTGAAATCCGCAAAAAAAAAAAATTAATCGGTCGATCCCCGTTTTTCAAGCTTCTGATTCGGCCAACTGATGAAGTCGGGCTCCTAGACCCCCCTTCTGACCCCTCTTTGAAAAGGTCTTGCCGAGACCTATCGAAATCTGCAATAAAATTTTTTAGTCGGTCGACCCCCGTTTTTCAAGATGAAGGGTCCAGGTTGATTATGTTAGTAAATTCGGACCGAGGTAGCCGATTCGCAGTTAAAAGTTTGGTCAGGAGTCGAAATTTATTTCATTTTCGTCATCAGCACCTTCTAAAACATACGAAACCATGTAAAAATGTCTCTAAAATATTAAGTCACAAAAAAGTTGCACTTTTTCTGCCGTTTTTTTTGTGTTTTTTCGTTGGTACGACTGAATAATTTGAGATAGAGAGCTGCATTTTGGCGTGTGGCGAGCCAAGGTTATACCTAACAACCCTGCAAAATCTCGTTCTGATCGGCCGAGCCGTTTGGGAGGAGTAGTGCGGACACACAAACAGACAGACATACAGATAGACAGACAGACAAAACTTTTCAACCCCACTGGAGTAACTGGCTTCGCTAATCGCTCAGCCAATTAATACAATGATTTTCTGCGTGCCTTCAAACAGCCTTTTTTTTTTTTCAGGATACTACACCAATGGGAGAAGTTCAACCCACTGCCAGAGAGCCTCCAAGGCTTATCGGGATTGGGTCTTATGCCGATAGCTCTCTATCTCTCTCATGCTACTTGGACTCGGAACCATGGTTCCAAGAGAGTGACCCAGTGAAAGCTCTGTTTCTGTTATTAGCAGTTTATTTTGTTGCTGAAATTAAGTGGCCCTCATTGACAAGGCTGCCACTAATTTTCTTGGTCTGTGCAACCGTTGGCCTTCCCTTAGTAAAGGCTGATATTATTAGAAATCAAAAATTTGTTGACTTTCTCAAAAAGATGAATGTTTAGGCGTGAAATGGAATAATTTCTTATAATTTAGATGTGCTTGAATAGGAATTGATCTCATTTAGTTCATAAATAAGAGGGTAAATATTTATTTCATGATTCAAGCATTGTAACACCTGTATGGGTTTTAGACATTTGCCCTCTGGGTGTACTCCTCCATTGTGTTCAATTTCTTTCCTCTGTAACTTCTTTGTTTTTCTTCACATGACATCAATATGATATGTCACCTATACCCAACGGACAAATGTTTACTTCTCTCTTGCATCCTGTGCCTTTACCCTTCGTTCCAGAATTGATTGTTTTTGGTGTGCATTATTACAGAAAGAAGTGAGTTTCATCAAATCTGTTCGGATCAAGGAGCAAAGCATGACTTGTAGTTGAAAATTGGCCGGAAGAGTTCTACATTAGTGCAACACTGAGCCACAAGACTGCTGCGGCACTGGCACAAGCTAACTTGAGATTGTGTTTCGAGTGATATCACTGGACGTAGTACTTGGCCATATGGTTGTTGTATGTGAACACAGTGTGGTACAATCTTGCTAGAAACACCAAACCCCATAAGCAAGGACAAGTTTTAGTCTTTTCATCAGTAAACAAATGATGATGTAGCACAAATAAATTTGTCTTATTCGATTATCTCATTGGAACAATTTTATTTTTGCTACTTCATTTGCTTACTAATGAAAACACTAAAACTTGTCCTAGGTCATAGGGAATGTTGTTTTCTGCAAGATTGTATCACACTGTGTTCACATACAACCACCATATGGCCAAGTACTATGTCCAACGATATCACTTGAAACACAATCTTAACTTAGCTTGTGCCAGTGCCGCAGCAGTCTTGTGGCTCAGTGTTGCACTAATGATGAACTCTTCCGGCCAATTTGCAACTTCAAATCATGCTTTTCTCCTTGATCGAAACAGATTTGATGAAGCTCTGTGCTTTGTGTAACAACGCTCACCAAAAACATTCAATTTTGGGACGAAGGGTAAAGGCACGTTCAAGCATACCACAAATATTTTTAATTCATTTATTTCTTGTGAATATTGAAATGAGTAGCACACTTATAAGGTTGGGCAAATGGTACCATTACACATTAAAGTCATTTGAAAATAATCTTAAAAATTCCAAATATGTAAAGAAAATAACAGTAAAATGTAGTGCAGGGGTATGCAAGTGTGCTCTTATAAGGTTTGTTTATTTTTCTTAATAATTGACGAGTTTTTGTATTATGTATTGTGTGCAGCTGTTGCTGGTGATGTTGAATACATCTCGTTTATGACCATTATTTTCATTAAAATATTATTTCAATGCAGTTTCAGTTTCGTTTATTTAAGTGAGGAGCCAACTACATAGACACAGACTATCATAGATAAAATTTATAAAGTGATGAGAAAATTTACAACAAAATCAGAGTAAAAGATAGTGACAGATACTACAGTATAAATTCGCTTCAAAACATAAACAGATGAGGGGGTTTGTAAACATGCCTTGTGTTAGTCAACACAAGCCCAAAAAGTCAGTAAAAAAAATACAAACAAGGTAGGTTTACGCCAGACCGTGTCTTGTCGTAACAGGCTTCGCGATGCTGCGCCAGTTACGACAATCCACGCCTGGCGTTACACCTACCTTGGCCTGCGGCGCTTCCCTGCTTGCCTTCGGCAAGCTGTCTCAAGGATTTTTGGGGCATTGAGTAATGCACCACGTGAAATCTGCAATAAATTTTTTTAGTCGGTCGATCCCCTTTTTTCAAGATCCTGATTCGGCAAACTGAGGAAGTCGGGCTCCTAGACCCCCCTTCCGACCCCTCTTTGAAAAGGTCTTGCCGAGGCCTATCGAAATCTGCAATAAAATTTTTTAGTCGGTCGATCCCCTTTTTTCATGATCCTGATTCGGCTAACTAATGAAGTCGGGCTCCGAGACTCCCTTTCCGACCCCTCTTTGAAAAGGTCTTGCCGAGACCTATCGAAATCTGCAATAAAATTATATAGTCGGTCGACCCCTTTTCTTCAAGATGAAGGGTCAAAGTTAATTATGTTAGTAAATTCGGGCCGAGATAGCCAATTCGCTGGTAAAAGTTTGGTCAGGGGTCGAAATTGATTTCATTTTCGTCATCAGCACCTTCAAAAACATACGAAATCATGTAAAAATGTCTCTTAAATATAAAGTCACTGAAAAGTTGCACTTTTTCTGCCGTTTTTTTAAGTGTATTTTCGTTGGTACGACTAAATTATTTGAGATAGAAAGCTGAATTTCGGCGTGCGGCGAGCCAAGGATATACCTAACAACCCTGCAAAATATCGTCTCGATCGGCCGAGCCGTTTGGGAGGAGTAGTGCGGACACACAAACAGACAGACAAACAGACAGACAGACAGACAAAACTTTTCAACCCCACTGGAGTAACTGGCTTCGCTAATCGCTCAGCCAATAAAACAAAGTGAGCATAATGCAATCCATCTTCATGCTCCAATGCCTTTGGATCTTCCGCTGAAGGTGTGCAATTGTTTCTATAGTTGCTACTGCAATGAGCTTCGTTGGACTCATGATATTCTGACTCAACTGCTTGAATGTACCAAAACCTGAACTCCTGGTGTGTTATGGACTGCGGACTGCTTGTAGATAACAGGACTTCTAAATGATGATCTCTATAAGAAAATATACGACAAAGTTCTAAGAAGTTCTTCAATCTATAATGAGGAGAATAGTGACAGTGGTTTTTTTTTTTTTTTTTTTTTTTTTTTTTTTTTTTTTTAATCAATCAGCATTTATATTGCAGTGAGAGATGGTCACTCCGATAACTTCTCTGTGGCAATGTTCTGGGAAATGTTACCAACATTTTGCTGACCCTCACCACCAGCACTAATTTGGCTGTATAGTCAATGCAATATTTAAGTAATAAAGAGGAATTGTTTCATGTAAGGCTTTGCTTCTCAATCAAGAAAAGACTTAACCTGCCCATAGCATGACTTAATGACAACAGTGCAGCACCAACAGAGGCAACAGTCTCTTTGAGGTCCGCACTCGATTCAATAGTAGGTTCTTTTATGATTTAAAAACAATAAGTAAATTGGCTATTGAACAGTGGCAGTGCCACTCAATGCAAACAAAAACTATCGCTAAACTTCTAAAAGTGGAGGGTTATGTACAACACTTTGTTGTGGTCAGCAAGTCGAGGGAAAGGGGAGGGTGGGGGGGGGGGTCACAGATCAGGCAAGTCAATTTTAGGAAGGTGCCAACCCAAACATAAAATTTAAGCCTTGGCAGTGTCTTATTATACAACACAAGGCCAGGAAATCCTACAAAAAGCATATTCCCACAAGCAGCTCCGCTCCCTTACTCAAAACCGATGTGGCTTCCCCGGTTTTGACCGACGGCCTCCGAATTCGAGGACGATGGACAAAACCGGGGAAGCAGCCTCGGTTTTGAGCGAGGGCGCCCAGTTTCGTAACCAAGATGTCCCGAAATAGTTTTCAAGGCCTCGGAATCAAGGGAGCCTCGAAAATCGAGGCGGTCGTCTCGAAATCCGAGGATTCTGGTTTACCGTGTGCTCCGCCGAGACATGTTTCTTCCTCTCACTGAAATCAAAAACCACAAGCCAGGTTTAAAAACAAATTCCAGAGTTACTCAAAAATAAATATTTTTAAATTAAAATTTTAGGCCTATAATTTTCTTAATTAGAATAAACAGATAAAACCAAAAAAATCCAAGTATTCATAGAACAATGCTCACCGTGGGAAGACATATTCGTCCTGAAGTTCATGTTTAATGTGTGTCTGCAAGTCAATTCTTCGTAGCTTCCTCAGCAGTTGCAACATACCGAAGTTGACCACAGTAGCAAAGGTTGACGTAAGTGAACGCGCAGCTCTGAAGCAACTCTCACAGGGCTGGCTGCTGAACAGATGTGGGACGAGAGAACAGGGACAGTCCCGCATTTTGACAACAACTTGAACAATGGCATGGGCATTCAGCTCAATGCACAAATATGTCTGAGGTGATAGGAAGCATTGCTGTAGGTCATAGTTTTCCTCAATGAGCCATTGTCGCCACAAACGGAGGAAAAAGGTGGACCTCCACATGCGTGAAATGCGTTCCAAGGGTGGCATCTGAGGCTGAAGGAAAGCATCCAAAGATACTCCCACAAGACACTAAAAGAGCTCTGTGGCTACAGCATCAGGAATCTTCCTTAGTTGTTTCAAAACACGGTCATCAATGAGTCTTAGAACAGCCCGAAAATTCATTTTGTCCTTTGGGTTCATATCAGACTGTGTCAATCCATGATGTTCTTTGGAAACATTATCGATGACATCTTGCACATAGGTGGGAGAAGCACAGAAGTTACCCATGATGAGGTAGCGACCTCTATTCAAAAATAAGGTTTTGAGCTTTGTGGCATTGTGAGTAGTGTCCTGCAACAACAAAAACACAATCAGTTGTTATTTTAGCTTTTATAAGAAGTACTCAGTTGACTAAACAAAGCTCTAAGATTACATCACAAATGAGGATGAGGGTCTTTAAACACAATATTTGAAAGAGACAAAGAGTATACGCTAAGATGCCACCTCCCTGGTATTTTGAGGAATCAAAAAGGATTTTGATGAATTATCAATAATTGCATCTATAAACCTTTAAAAGAAAATTATCAATTCAGTAAAATGAAAAGCAATCAATAGGGTATTTCAGCGAATCTTGAAACGGAAGTAAGAAGAAAACAAGCAAGTGCACAGCTTCCGTCCTCTCACCTGAGGAGGGGCAGCCATCTTTGCCCCCTCCACAGGCGAGCGGACGGAAGATCTGCACCTACTTGTTTTCTTCTTCCTTCTGCTTCAAGATTCGCTGAAATACCCTATTGTCTCATTCTTATCATTAATATTATGTTGACTCTTTATTGAGAAAGAAATCAGAGTTAGCATGCGCTGATTTCTTTCTCAATAAAGAGTTACCATGATTACCATGAAATAATAGATTACTCTTCATTTTTTTAATCCATGATTTTTTTTTTATAGGTGTTAAAATACCGAAGGGTTTATTGATGAAATTATTAGTAATTCAATTGACTTACTTGAATGAAGATGGTTTCAGGATGCAAGTCTTGAACAAACCATCCTTGCAACTCGTCTCTATTGTCACAAGTCTGTGGCATTGCCAAGTGGCGCATTGCTCGCAGGGGCTTGGAGTCTGCATCAGTTGAGAAGCCAGGGATAGTGATGTCATGCTTTAGGGCTTCTTGTTTCATCCATTCCCAACGTCTAGCCACATCTTCTGCAGTATATCTATTGTCTGTACCGAATAGAGAAAGACACAATGGGGGAGCCTCGTCAGCCAGGGGCTGAGCCATGATAACATGAGCATTGCCAGCCTTCACTCTGTTTGCAAACATCTGCTTCACAGCTTCCTCGCTCACAGCTTCTAGGCCATCACTACAGGGCAAGCCATTCCTGTTGAGATGTGGAACAAAACCAGATTTGTTCTAGGGCCATACTCAATCTGGCCAGTGATGCGTGTTCCATCCTCGCTCATTCACACAACGTTTGGCAGTTTTCTAGCCCCGAGGAATGCCTTCAGTTCCGAAAAGCGGAACATCCCTTCCTGGACAGGCTTGTTGACCCGTTGGAGATGCTAGTTGAGGAGGGAAACGGTTGGCAAGCTGAAGGGCAGATTCACCTGCCAGAATTCATATGAAGACAGTCCCATAGTCAGGTACGTGTAGAGTGCGAATTGCTTGAAAACACCAAACCTGGAAAAAGATAAAGGATTGTCATTAGCATACATGCAACAGCCCTTCCCTCCCTCATTTTAACTTCATTTTATAAACTGGATGATGAGCATCGTTATGATAAATAAATTCTAAATTATTGGCCTGTTTGCTCTTCTACCCACTGTGCCAAAAAAATTGAACTAAATTATCTTAATTTCAAGTATAGCATACTAAAACAAAAAAGGGTATAAAAGTCAGTAAAAAAAATTGTGACCAAAAGAGGTAAGATCTTTTTTAAAACAATTTTTTTTTTGCTCAAAGAGTTGAAACAAACTATATTGATGAACATTTAAAAATAATCCTGAGTTAATTGAAAGCCTGATGTAAAAAGACAAGAAATTTTTACCTCCGTCCATTTGGATGCCGACCAGCGTATCTCTCTGCTAATTCGTACAGCTTCGTTAGGAGAGGACCAAACATAGGAGGCACGTTCTCAAAGTCAGGAATAGAGCTTCGAACTGCTGCGGTGGATGGTGTTGGCTGTGTTGGCTGTGGCGAATGGCATGGCAGGTCGGTTTTGATGAAGAAATCAGTTATAAAACTCTGATCATCATCAATGGAGTTACAGAGGTGACGCTGAAATCTTGCGGTCCTACTGTAGCGTTCATGACGCCACTTGCTGGGGAGGTCGCGGTCGGACCGTGCACCTACCTCCCCATCCGAAAAGACTCTTCTTCGGTCTCCAGGCGTACTCGCTCTTCCGCATCATCCAAAATCTTCTCTATCTCTGGATCCCAGACGAAGCTGTCACTAGTCGGTGATGGGGGCAGTGATGAGGGTGGTGATGAGGGCGGTGATGAGGGAGGGGATGCAGCAATGGAAGTGGGATTGCTGCCGCCGCGTCCCTGGGACGATCTGGAGAGGTCAAGGTTGGCCTTCGCCACGGCTCCTCCACGGTAAATCTGCGTCCTGAGATTCCCAGGACCGATGACAGCTTCCCAGGAAGGTCGACGTTTTCCCAGGAAGGGCCCTGGAAATGACTTCAAATTTCCAGGGTGCATCCTGGAAAACGCGGAAAATCTCCAGGACGGTCCTGGGAATGGTCCCAGGTCGGCCAAACCCAGGCCCCATCCTGGAAAATTTCTGTGTTTTCCAGGACGCCTCCTGGGAAAGGTCAGTCACTTCCAGGATGGGCTCTGGAAATCAGCTTGACCCGTAGTCATTTTTTCTTGAGTTTAGATAAAATAGACATTGATTTACAGAAATAGATTGTCTTAACGAGACAAACATAAAATGTCAACACATGTCATAGGCTTGGATGGAAAACGATAAAGTTAGGGAGCTTCAAAAATCCAACAGTGCCACGGTAAAAGTGCCGCATTGGAATCCAAGGGGATGCCTTCGTTTTATTTCCAAGGGGTTTGAGTGAATTTTCAAAGTTGTCCAAATTGAGATTACCTGACAGAAATGGATTCGTCTCGACAAGACAAACCAAAAATGTCAACACATGTCATACATTTGGATGGGAAATGAAAAAGTTATTTAACTTTGAATGTACCAAAAAGTCTATTTTGGTCATTTGAGCACTTTTCAAGTCGAATATCTCTCTCATTTCCCATCCAAACCTATAATGTGTGTTGACATTTTTTGTTTGTCTTGTCGAGACGAATCCATTTCTGTAAAGCAAAGTCAATTCGGACAACTTATACTCAACCGCCACCCAACTTATAGAAACGGCATTGATCATTATTTCCAATTTGCATATGGTACTACATTCCTGCACTAGAAAAAAAAACTTATCTTAAACTTTAGCTTTCATTGACCAAGCATTAATTTAGTTGTATTTATAGTAGATGATGGCACCTTATGCAATTTCGAGATGAAATCGGATAATGATCAATGCCGTTTCTATAAGTTGAGTGAACATTTTATTACAAGATGGCTTAACGACATACTGTAATGTAAAGCACTTAAGTCACTCAATATAGAAGTTAGAATGAAATAAATACTCTCAAGACTGCTTTGGGCTTCAGGGTCTTATTATTTGTCTTAATCTGATACACCATGGTTACGTTGTAGAAAGATTACCTCAAAAGCTCTTCGAACTGCCATCAGAAGGTAACGCTTTCTTTCACAGCTCACAGACCAAAACAGTGCCCAAGATGTAACTCTGCACAGTTACTTAGACCAAGGTAAAGTACTTTCTCGTTGTATTTCATTTCTTTTAAAAAGTGGGTAATTCTTTTTATTTCCAATAGGTTTGAGTAAATTTTCAAAGTTGTCCGAATTGACTTTGCTTTACAGAAATGGATTCGTCTCGACAAGACAAACAAAAAATGTCAACACACATTATAGGTTTGGATGGGAAATGAGAGAGATATTCGACTTGAAAAGTGCTCAAATGACCAAAATAGACTTTTTGGTACATTCAAAGTTAAATAACTTTTTCATTTCCCATCCAAATGTATGACATGTGTTGACATTTTTGGTTTGTCTTGTCGAGACGAATCCATTTCTGTCAGGTAATCTCAATTTGGACAACTTTGAAAATTCACTCAAACCCCTTGGAAATAAAACGAAGGCATCCCCTTGGATTCCAATGCGGCACTTTTCCCGTGGCACTGTTGGATTTTTGAAGCTCCCTAACTTTATCGTTTTCCATCCAAGCCTATGACATGTGTTGACATTTTATGTTTGTCTCGTTAAGACAATCTATTTCTGTAAATCAATGTCTATTTTATCTAAACTCAAGAAAAAATGACTACGGGTCAAGCTGATTTCCAGAGCCCATCCTGGAAGTGACTGACCTTTCCCAGGAGGCGTCCTGGAAAACACAGAAATTTTCCAGGATGGGGCCTGGGTTTGGCCGACCTGGGACCATTCCCAGGACCGTCCTGGAGATTTTCCGCGTTTTCCAGGATGCACCCTGGAAATTTGAAGTCATTTCCAGGGCCCTTCCTGGGAAAACGTCGACCTTCCTGGGAAGCTGTCATCGGTCCTGGGAATCTCAGGACGCACATTTACCGTGTCTCAAAAGCGCAGGGAGCTTGGAAGCCACCTTGCCGCTGCTGCCCTGCTCCTCAGCGCGGGTGCTCTGAGCGCCAGGGGGCACTCCTCGAGGAGTCCCACTAGGCGCCGTCGAAATAGCCGTAGCACTGTTCTTCGGGGTAGAGTGGACGATGGTGGAGGTCTTCTTCACCTGGCCGCCAGGGGGCACTCCAGCAGGAGTCCCACTAGGCGCCGGTGAAGGAGAAACCTTAGCACTCTGTGTAGCAGAGTGGATAATGGCGGTGGTCTTCTTTGCCTGGCCGCCAAGGGCGCTCCAGGAGTCCCACTAGGCGCTAGCGTGGGAGATTTACCGTTTTTCCGTGACGGCGATGTCTGTCAGTAGTCCTTGGTGGCCTTCGGTAGCAGTAGTATCTCTGCAGACAAGAACAGGTAAGAATTAATATTTTGCCTTTTTCAAACACACAGAAATTGAATGCCTTGTAAAACTTACGCCCTTGCAGCCTTTCTTTTTTGGCTTCTCGGGTTCATCGTTCGATTCTTGGACATCTTCAAGTGTTTGTTTTTTCCCCTCTTTTTCCTTTTGTTCTGATTCGGTTTCGTTTTCAGAAGCAGGGGACTCCGCTTCTTTAGGCTCAGGGGATTTTCTTTTGGTAAGTTTTTTTCTTTCCCTCTATTTCACATGCATCAGACTTCACACTAGATTCAGATGTTGTGTCCGAAGACGAGCTTGAGTAGGCCCCTAGATCCGGGATGACTGCAACAGCTCTCTGAGAAAGGCAAAACACCGTCGAAGAAATCAGTTTTTTATAGCGAAAGCATGTGTTAAATCACTGAAAAGCACAACTTCTTTTTTACCAACCTGTGTTTTCATCAGCTCGTTTGGAAAGTTTTCTTTCAGCAGGTCATAGGCCCTCTTTATATCAGGGAAGGGAGCCTCTTTCATTTTGGGCATAAGACTAGCCTTCCTTATTTCTTTGTCATTGAGGTCAATTTGTAGACTTAGTTTAAGGCCATTCATTGCCACGGCATCATCTTTAGCTAGTTCTAAAGGAATGTTAAAGTTCAAATAAAAAAAAAAGTGAACACACAAAAAAAGCTTGTTAATTTGTTGATGCTAGGCGTACTTACTATCTATCAAATTCAATGTCGAGTTTCTCTTAAAGAACTCCTTCACCACTCGCTGCATTAGCCGTTTGGTCTCTAAGTCAATCAGTTCCTTACTGCGTCCAAAAGCATCTTCTCCTTCACTTAGTGTCACTTCAGGATCAGACTGCTCATGGGCCGATGTGAGGTAATCCGGCTCGTTTCCGGAGTCACTATCCACGAAATCAGATTCCTGCAAATAGCAATGAAGACATTTTTTTTAATACAGAGGGTATTTTACTAAAACCGCCATTTTTTAAGGACTTATGAAACTGGAGCCGTATCCGGTCGCCTCGCCTTTAAGCCCCAAACTTGCGTTCTTGATAAACGAGAACATCCTTGGCAAATGCTTTCGCTTCAGTCCGTCTTGCTACGATCCAAGAATTTCACCTCTAACGTAGCAATACGAATGCCCCCGCCTGTCTCCATTTATCATTACTTCAGGTCCTTAAAACCAACAAAATGGAACCGAAGTTCTATTCCATTTTTTCATCCATTAGTAGACAAACGCAGGCTCCGCTTTCGACCGGATTTGCAGGGGGGCTCCGCCCCCCTGCACCCCCCTCCGCTTTCATCGCAGGACTTCCTCCAAGGGAAGAGCCCCCCCTGACCGAGCCTCGAGCCCGCCGCAGACCGAACACCGAGCCCGCAACACGACTTCCTATATGGGAAAGAGGTCGCAGCACATAAGTTCACGTGCCCCTTGCTCGCACGTGCCGGTAATTGACAACCAAATGAGACCAATCTGAAGTGGTCTAAAAATGCAACCTCCCACTCTTGACACAGGCAATTTAATATGAAAGGACTATTTATTTTTCTTTCACTGCATGGTCATCTTGATGACACTAATTTTTTAAAAACGTTAAAAAACATTTGTTTAACGAAACGATTTATAGCAAGTTTGTTATGTAACAAAAAGAAAACATCTGGTTTTTATCTTTATAAAATTAACTTGACTTACCACTTAAAAAAAGACACAAAAAAATCTTAACAACAAACAAATTAGTCATTGAGAATGTCTTTACATACGATATTCTTTGTTAAAACCGTTAGACAATTCTTTGGGCCACCCTTCATACCACCTCGGGGCTCCTGAAGTGGACCTCGTATCACACAGATTTTAACGTTTTTCGACTTTTTTGCCCTTCCCACTGCTACATAAAACTGGCCAAAAGTAAACACGGGTTTCTTCAGAAAAATGCCGACATAATCGAATGTTTGACCCTGTAATTTATTAATGGATACAGCAAATGCCAGAGTTACCGGAAATTGAAACCTTTCAATACAACCAGCAACTGGCACGTCATCGCTTCTCATTTTCATTCTCGGTAAATAGAATTCAGTAAACAAACCGGTTGCCGGTACCAATCTTCTCAAACATATGACATTGGGAAGCAATTTCACAACGAAAAACCTGGCTCCGTTACAGAGGCCTTGCTTTTTGTCTAAATTTATCAGCAACATGACGATGCAGCCTACTTTCAAACGAAGCCTGTGTGGAGGCAAATTCGACGCGTTGATGTTATTTAATTCCTCCGCCGTCATAAGAAATTCGCCAAGCGCGTTCTCGTCCTGTTGTCCACGGTCTTGGTAAATGACATTAGTCTTGGGCAGATACAATCGCGAAACGAGCCGCTCATCCATACTATCCAAAACGATGTGATTGAGAAATCTATTAGATTCATTCCTCGGACTTACTATTATCCCTTCAGCGATCCTCGAACGATCCGCCCCAAAAGTCTCATCGATGAGCATCTTTCCATTCATATATTCATCCCGAGTGGTCGCTCCAACCCGAGATGGATCACATTTATCAGGTCCCCTTCCTGACCTGGAAGCGGTCACCAACATTTCGTTAGGGACCCGAATGTCATCCGTCCCTGGAAGGTTCGCAGATCCGTCTCTGACACGAGTGACCCACTCAGCGAAAGAGGGATCGTCCTTTGCACGTAGATTGGCTGTGAGAAACAATCTCTTCCTCAAAGGCCAAATTTTCGATCCATGGAGAGAATTGGCAATGAGCTGAAAAGGTGACGCACTGCGCAGAACTGGCAAAATCTGCCCCATGTCACCCCCGAAGAGGATCACCTTGCCTCCAAAGAGCTGATTCGTTTCCATTATGTCCTTGAGTAAACAATCAATCAACGTCGCCTGCCAGGTAGACATCATCGACACCTCGTCGATGACAATGAGCCCTGCATTGAGAAGGATATTCGCGTCGGACGATGTCCGCTCTATAAAGGATCGATCTGTCCCGTCCTGTCTCGCCCTGACAGGAATTCCAAACGTCCGATGGCAAGTATCTGCAGATGGCAACAGTTGAGCTGCAAGTGCCGTCATGGCACAACAGACAGTTCGAATTGCTCTTCGCTTACAGTCCTTAAGCAATCCTTTATAAAGGTACGTTTTACCACACCCAGCTGGGGCCATAAGGCCGTAAAAGTTATGGTCGTCCTTGGCCGGTTCCAACACTGCGTTCATAATCCTCTCGTGCACGATGCGTTGTTCGTCAGTATAACACGAAACGTGATCTTCACAGTCGTCGACGACGTTTTGAGACATTTCACCCGAACCAGAGACAATGTGATGACCAATCACTTCATCTGATAGGTCATCGAGGAACGAATCGTCATGAGGTATGTCTTCGGTCAAATCATGACTTCCGTCTTCACTCTCTTCAATGTCGCGAAGAGGAACTCTGAGACACAGCTCCTCTCTGCCACGATATGCGACAAAACTGTCGTCATTATTGCCAGGACACACGTTCACGGCAACAGGCAAATCTCCCAAAATTTCATCAATTCTTCGCAGAATGTCTCTCCGTGCTCGGATAAGGGCTTCTCTCCTCTTACATCCCCGTCGTAGATAGTCATTACTCATCGCAAGACGATGCGCCATCCACAACTCCTCGGCATTATCAACATCGCAGGCAGCAATTATTGTTGCAAAAAACTGCCTTATCTGATATGACGTTCCGTGAGAGGCGACCTCTTCCAAAGCCGAAGAATAATCGATAGATCCGCTGTCTCCAATACCGAGTGCTTTGCAAGCTTCTCCGAAAGTTTCGTACGTGACGTCATCTACAGTGAGTACATCATGAAACGATGTCATGCCTGCACGATTCAACAACAAGAGTCGAAGAAAAAACAACTCCATGTTCCTCGGGGAAGGATTAACAGCCATGAGTCTCCCAAGCGTATTACCGCGCGTTTTCGGTAACCATTGTCCTTTTACCCATTTGTAATGAGTAACAACCTGCGCATAAAGGAGATGGCGACTAGCGGGATCCCTCCGATTCAATTCGAACCAACCCATCAACTTGGACACGTAGTTTGCCTCGAACGCGGCCCTCGCAGAACCTTTATAGTAAATGCATTGTTTGTCTGGCAAGTGAATAGGCAGGTTCTGTACCGAATGACTCAGCCTCGCCATCGGTTCACCAAGGATCTTGAATACGGCCTCGAAAGAGCCAATTACGCGCATGTCCTTGTAATATTCTATTTCATTCCAATCGAAGACATCATCTTTATCCTCGCTATCATTAATTAAATTCTTTCGAAAACGTCGCAACATGCCACCCTGGACACACTGACCGCGACTCTCTTTCGTGAAGTAACCGTAAAGATATTTAAAACATTGATTTTCTCCACACAGCATGACATTCAAATGATTTCCACTCCGAATCCCTAGTCTGAGGTTGCACGGCACTACCCAACGGTTGTCGACAAAGCATTTCCACTTTCTCGACCAGACTGGTTTGGTCTCTCTCCTTCTGAGTATGGGCCCCTTTTTGGTCAAAATCGTTTCATTCGTAAAGTTGAACGGGAACCGCGCTTTGCACGGTCCTCCATTGGGACGACAAACTGGATAGGCATATCCAGGAGACGTACCGTCGCATGGTCGATGAATCATATGTTTCATCACGTAAAAAAATGCGTCGGGTTCGTGTTCTTCGGACGGAATCTCGGCCGTTACGATCGCATCGACCTCTTCTGGAGTATTCGGAACATCTGCAGGATCCAATATGACGGCACAATGGAAATGCGGTAGCATCCTAGAGGTGAACTCATGCACACCCGAAAAACCGATGACGCGCCCAAATATGCCTTTGTTGATGACGTCGCTCAGGGCAATAAAAAGCCTAGCAAGGTACACGCGAACGACAATGTCTGGGGCACTCGCGTAGTCATCTGGATGCAGTCCGCGTGCACGAAGACGTTCCTCGATTTCTGGCCAATGAGGATTGCAAGTGAAAGTCAAAAGTGCAGTCGGAGGGCGTGTCTCGGTCGAGATTCTCACGGAATCCATATAATTGTTGTACATGGCACGTTCACTCGTCTGAATATTCCCAGGAATGATAACGACGCGGCCCGCATTTTTACCTAATGCTTCACACTCTGATTCCACAAAGCGCCGCAGACTGTCGAGCTGACAAACTCGCAGATCTTCGTTGTTAGCTTCAGCGAAATTGAGATTTCCGTCCTCTATCTTGACAGCGGCATCACAGAGCCATTGCTGATACAAACCCTTTGCACGAAACAGAACACCTTGGTCTAAGGGACGTTCCATGATGCGAGACGAATAATACTCTCGCAGCGAACCGCATACAATCGATTCAAACTCCCTGCGCGGTCTCTGTATGCGCCGACGATTGACTTCCATTTCCACCCACGGATCCTCTGCATGTAAGTGGATGAGAGGATACAACAGCGCGTCAATAGAGGGACTATTCTCGTTGATTATTTCGGACGGCATACCGTCATTGCATTCGCGGGGAAAAAATGCGACATCATATTTATAGTTTATCCTATCCCCGATATAAACTGCTGCAATAAAATCACTTCCAGCCGGTCTCAACGCATTCGGATCGTTGCCGATACATTCTCTATCAGTGACTCTGAATCCATGTCTATGTGGATTGACCAACACGGATACGCGCTCCGAAGCATGAGTTTTCTGAAGCGTGGCGGCAAATTCAAATGTTCGCACGAGATTGTTTTCACGACGAAGATACGATTCTAGCCTTTGCATGATGTTTCTTCTAAGAGGGACATCGGCGCGAAGCATACGGCCGTCAATGACTCTGTTGGTCATCTTTGCAAAATAGAGCTGGCCTCGCGAGAGATCACGATCACTTGTCGTATCGCATTCGAAAGACACTCTACCATTTAATACCAAAACGCGTCCAGTGGGTTTATAGACCCATGTCTATAAACGAAAAATGTGTTCAATCATTAGGGGAACTCGGGCGTGACGAAGACAGGCCGTTAAATTTAATTCTTATTGGAGATGTATTTGTAGATACATTATATGTTTATACACTTTGGAGACTCAGCCAATCTAAGACCCATAAGAGAATCTCGTATTTTACACGAAGTTGCTTGCCATGGAAATGAAAACTGCTTACTGCAAGGGTTCGAAGTCAGTTCGGATGGTTCAATGTGCTGCTGGCCCAGTCTTCAGATGCGAGAGGCAGTGATCGATCCTGATAAAAAACAAACAAACCAAAAAATTGAAATCTTGTAATTTGATCGTTATATTGTTTGTTTCGTTCGTTGCTCAATTCTGATATTTGATATTGTCGCGTGTGACGATTACTGCTTGCCGCAAGGGTTCCAATTGAATCCAGATATTTATTATTTTTATTTTATAGTCTGATTATCTTTTGTTTCTTTTATCTAGAAAGTTAAAATGGCTCCAAACGCGCACCCGATTCAATGTACATCGGAAAATACGTGTATATGTTGCATGTCGACGTTTCAGTTTGATACTAATTTTATTTCAAATGGAGATGAAGTGTACATGTCGGATATGGATTATTCAATGCAATCTATTCGTTCTCTGACGTGGGACATGCATCTGCAATCTGTAAGGATAAGTTTTTCTTTTCTTTCTTTTTGGATTGTTTTTTTTTTTTTATGATAAGATTTAACTGATTGTGATCAGCAATTAATATTTTTTTTAAATTCTTTTATAGAAATCAACGGTTGTCGACAACCTGTGCGCAAGTTTTGCAAAACTCAAACAAGAAAGGCACAAACCGACAGTTGCGGAAAGACTACGTAAAAGTTTCGATAAACTCAACAACCTGTCGTCATCATGATGTATGATAATACCAATTGTCGATCAATATTATCCATGATCCAAGAGAGGTTATAAAGATATAATTAAATTGTTTCAAAATTTTTTGCACGCGTGTGTAAAGGACACAAGCCAATATTCATAATATATAAAAAGGCAAAAAAAAATTCAAAAAATAATAATATTGAAAAAAAAAAAATAACATTAAAACTTATTTGAAATTAAAAACTTCTGCAGTGACTCTTTTTTTACTGAGAAGGAAATTGCCATCAGATGTTCCTCGCGCCCATGGTGCGATCTCTCTGGAGCAGATGGGACTGCTAATTGATTCATTTTTTTATGAAGCAATGAGTTTCAGTTTCGAAGTTAGATTCGGAACTCAATTTGATTTTTTTTTCGAACCACACTCGGATTGTTCAACCCATCGGTGGGTCGACTCGTTCGATGTGGTAAGCAGTTGTTGGTATACAGAAAATCTAGAAAAAGACGAGCGTCTGTGTTTAACATCATTTAGTCGATAGTCATACTAAAGTTTGAAGGAAGGGTTGCGTTCTGGATTTAAATTAAAATGGCGGTCTTCAATCCACCATCACTGTTTGAAAAAACTCTTGGTTCACTCACAAAAGTTGCATTGTTGGATGTGTTTTTCAATTCGAACGTGCCGGCGTTTAGAGTATATGTCATGCGCGAGTTGAAGAAACGATTCGTTTATATACGAAGGGGGGTTATACTCGTTGATCTGGACGCGTTTTATAGGATATCAAATTGGCCTGTTGAATCACTTGTTTTGTGGTGTCTAATAAGGTCTATAGATTTAAATAAATTCTTGCGCAGTGTAAATAATTTGGATAAGAACGAAAACAGACCCATGAATTTGATCATGATCAGCGAGAAAAAAATCCGTCTAATTCGTTCTTCTGGGTATAGAGTTAAAGTTTATCGACATTTCCACGGATTTCAATATACGCATCTTATTCGAACATAATGTTTAAACGGGAATTGACTCCATTTTTTTTTTTCGTAGCGATGACTATCTTGATCTGCCTAAATATTTTGACGGTTTGATGAGTTGTCGAATTTGTTGACAACTGTGACAACGACAACTGCTTACTGCAAGGATTCCAATTAAATCCATTTTAATTTAAGATGTCTTTTTATAAAATGTATGAAATTTACGATACGAAATTTCGAAGTCAGTTCGGATGGTTCAATGTACTGTTGACACAGTCCTCAGATGCGAGAGGCAGTGATCGATTTTGATAAAAAAGAAAACAAACAAAAAATCGTTATCTGTATATTTGATTGTTAGATTGTTTGTTTCGTTCGTTGATCAATTTTAACATTTGATTTAGTCGCGTGTGACGATTACTGCTTGCCGCAAGGGTTCCAATTGAATCCAGATATTTGTTTATTTATTTTTATAGTGTGATTATTTTTTTGTTTCTTTTGTTTCAGAAAAGGAGAAAAAATCAGAAAAAATATAAAAAAGAAAATCAAGAAGAAAAGGACGAAAAATATGGCAGATTGCGCAAATGCACATTCGATTCAATGTACACTCGGAAATGTCTGTGTTTGTGATCCCAGGTCTTTTGTACCACAAGACGTTTTAAATTTCATGGCGTAAGTAGAAATCCCGACTATTGATGATTTAGACGGAAATGGTCCGGCTTTTTGGCAAGATTTGGAGCCACCACCTGGTCATCATTGGGAGGGGACAAATTTGTTTCCAAATTGGGACTTGAACAAATCTACAGAATCTGACCAAATGCTTGCGGCACTATCTGAAACGGAAGCGGATTTAGACATTAAGGGGTATTGAAAAACACGATTTTTCGAAATTCATACCGGCGCAAGCGGAAAATTGTTCTTTTATCTATTTAATTAGCGTGGACAAAAACTGAGACCGATCAAATAATATTTAGGGGTCGCCAATGTTTTTCAAAGGTCCAATTTCGACCCTGTTTGGCTGAAATCGGACTATTATCGTGTTCTGCTTTCCAGAGGAACCGGAACGAGACCGAGCACCGTGGACCCGATTGTTTCTCCTTCTACTAAGTAGGACGAGTCCAACGAGACCTCTTGGGGTCCGATCGGACCTCTCTGGGCAAATTTGTAGCGTCGTTTTCGTTCAAAAAAAAGGGTTTTATTCACATTTTGCAAGTTTGGAATTTTGTATCTGGATTATGGCTGCAAAAAAATATGTGACCTCAACGCAATTATATAGAAAAATGTCTCAGCTTTCCAAAGCCGTGTCTGGAAATGCTTTCCGACCTTTCGTTTAGGAGATACAGCCGCTGAATGAGTAACATGTCAGTCAAAATGACAGTAAAATTCGTGTTTTTTGGTTCATTACAGGTAGTTGTAGGGCATCAGGGTACATTGGCGTTAGCTAGATGAAGAAAATATTTCAAAATGTTTAAATTTCTTTTTAGAAACTTACATAAGATGTTTTCCCACAAGAGAAATTTCATGTTGAATTAGTTAAAATGCCATTTCAGACGAACAAACGTTTTAAATCAAAGAAACCCTAACAACTGCCCGAATGCTCTGATCGTGACCGAGCCCCCGCTTGTAGAACACCTCACTAGCCAGCAGCTGAAAGACTTTAAAAAGACAGGGGACTTTCTGTCCTACAGCCAGGGTGTAAAGCACAATCCGCGCAAAGTGTCCTAGACGACAAAAGAGAAGTATGGCGACAAAAAAACAGAACACAAGAGCCTTATTGCCACTTTGAAACGTAGGCAAAAAAGGCGAAGTGCAAGACAAAGGAACAGTTTAAGTAATTTACTATACAAAATTGTTGTCAAACGAGTATTTCTGCTAATTTAGAATCAAAAGAGAAAATTGCAAACGTTTTTATGATCTAAGACGTTTGTTCATCTGAAATGGCATTTCAACTAATTCAACATGAAATTTCTCTTGTGGGAAAACATCTTATGTAAGTTTCTAAAAAGAAATTTAAACATTTTGAAATATTTTCTTCATCTAGCTAACGCCAATGTACCCTGATGCCCTACAACTACCTGTAATGAACCAAAAAACACGAATTTTACTGTCATTTTGACTGACATGTTACTCATTCAGCGGCTGTATCTCCTAAACGAAAGGTCGGAAAGCATTTCCAGACACGGCATTGGAAAGCTGAGACATTTTTCTATATAATTGCGTTGAGGTCACATATTTCTTTGCAGCCATAATCCAGATACAAAATTCCAAACTTGCAAAATGTGAATAAAACCCTTTTTTTGAACGAAAAGGACGCTACAAATTTGCCCAGAGAGGTCCGATCGGACCCCAAGAGGTCTCGTTGGACTCGTCCTACTTAGTAGAAGGAGAAACAATCGGGTCCACGGTGCTCGGTCTCGTTCCGGTTCCTCTGGAAAGCAGAACACGATAATAGTCCGATTTCAGCAAAACAGGGTCGAAATTGGACCTTCGAAAAACATTGGCGACCCCTAAATATTATTTGATCGGTCTCAGTTTTTGTCCACGCTAATTAAGTAGATAAAAGAACAATTTTCCGCTTGCGCCGGTATGAATTTCAAAAAATCGTGTTTTTCAATACCCCTTATTAGACATGTCGGACGAAACACCAGAAAATATTGCCACGCTGGACGCTCTCCCCATCAACATTGTTAATATGTTGACAGAAAACAGAGCCACATTACGGGCAAGGTTTGGCAAAAACTGGGTCGTGAATGTCGACAAATTGGCAAGAAGACGTCATTTTTTTCACCGATGTTGCGGTGATGAAGAGATATATAATGAAGAGGTTGTGATTTGTGAAGAAAGTTTTGAAGAGAGTCATACTGTCTGTGTTACTGATGGAAGTGACATTGTCATAATCCCGCCAACACCAGAGAGGGAAAGTGACGACGCAAGCGAGAATTTAATTGTCGTAGCAACACCAGAATACAAAAGTGAAGAATCGACCGATATTAACAGAGAAGAAAAAAATTGCAACACGGATGTCCATCCCTTTAATAGTCAAACCACGCTCTTGAACGACCATTCGCAATCAGAAAAAAGTTCGCATGATCCGAGTTTTGGGTCATTTACGTTTTCACCAAACATGACTGCATCGCAGTGTGTCGACGATGCGTCTGAATCTTCTGGACCATCATTATTCTCTGTCGCGTGCCAAGTTCGAGATCAAAAGAATGATTTGAATGTGTCAGACGAAACACCAGAAAATATTGCTACGCTAGATGCTCTTCCCATGAACAATGTTAATTTGTTGACAGAAAACAGGGCCACATTACGGGCAAGGTTTGGCAAAAACTGGGTCGTGAATGTCGACAAATTGGCAAGAAGACGTCATTTTTTTTACCGATGTTGCGACGATGAAGAGAAATCCAATGAAGAGATTATGATTTGTGAAGACAGTTCTGATGAGACTCCTACTATCTGTGTTACTGATGGAAATGACAGTGTCATAATCCCACCAGCACCAGAGCAGGAAAGTGACGACGAAAGCGATACTTCAATTGTCGCACCAACACCAGAATACAAACATAAGGTATCAGCCGATTTTGACAAAGAAGAAAAAAAATGCAACACGAATGAACATTCCTTTAATAGTCAGACCACGCTCTTTAACGACCATTCGCAATCAAAAAAAAGTGCGCACGATCAGAGTTTTGAGTCATTCAGTTTTCACCCATAACGACTGCATCGCAGTGTCTCGGCGATACGTCTGAATCCTTTGGACCTTCATTAGTCTTTGTCGCGTGTCAAGTTCGAGATCAAAAAGTTGAAGACAGCTGCAGACATGACGAGACAGACCGTGAAATCATCATGTCAGTATGCGAAGACGAGACAATAGATCCCATTGAGGTGTTTGTGGAAGATCCTTTTGACTCTGATAAATGTGTTTTACAGACAGATAATCCTGTGCGGTCAGGTATTGAGCACAAGAAATTTGATCCATCTGAGGCGTCAGCAGAAGATCTTTTTGACTCTGGGAAATGCTTTTCGCAGACCGAAAATCATGTGCCAACAGAGATAGGCTGTGCTACTATCAAGTCAGTTCACGAAGCAATTCACGAAGACGAGCAAACGGATTCAATTGTAGTGTCTGCAGAGAATCTTAATGACAGTGGGAAACGTGTTTCGCAGACCGAAAATCCTGTACCGACAGAAAAAGACAAGTCTGAAGCTGTTAGTGATAAATCAGATGACAAACAGTCATCGGATATGAATAGTCGTACAAAGCGTCATAAGGAATTCCGTGTTTTTGAATGCGACTTGTGTCAAAAGGTCTTGACCACTGCATATGGTCTAAAGATGCATAAAATGACACATTCTGGTGAACGCCCACATGAGTGTAGTGCGTGTGGTGCGACATTTTCTAGGAAATCCAGTTTGAAAGATCATGTGCGCATGCACTCGGGAGAGAAGCCCTTTAAATGTAAACAATGCAACAAAACGTATCGTCAGGCTGCGCACCTTCTTGAACATAGAAAAACGCATCTAGGATCGAAAATGTACAAGTGTTCCACTTGCGAAAAAGAATTTGCTAATAAGACGAATTTGAATAGACATATGAAAATTCATAGCCAAACTAGCACCTAGTAACTGCATTGAACCTTCCGAGTCACTTCGGAGCCTCCGAGCCGACAATACACACCTCTAACAGCATCCAGCCACAGTCAGCACAGCACAGCAGGACACTCAGTAACTGCATTGAACCTTCCGAGCCACTTCGGAGCCTCCAAGCTGACAATACACACCTCCAACTGCCTCCAGCCACGGTCGGCTCATCACATCGAATATTCCGAGTCACTTCGGACCTGCTGGAATTGCTGGCAATTCATAACTGTAGCGCCGGCACCGGTGTCAGGCTCAACCGAACACAGCTGTCCGTCAACCAACACCCGCATCGCAATTGGATGCGGTGTGATGTTGACGGACGCCGCTGTGTTGCGCCCCAGCGTGTACAACGAGTACTCGGGGAGCGTCGGGCCCTCATTGTGGGGCTCCGGCTCGTCCGCTGCGGCGGCAGGTAGAGCATACAATGTACGCTTTTAGATTTGTAGAGAAATCAGGAAACCACAGAGCCCACAACACCTGCCCCCGCTGCTGAAACTCTAAGTATTAACCGCCGGGTCCTTTGTTTTGAGTCTTCATGAGAAGTGTCTTGCATCTCAATCAGACCGCAAAGAGCTCCTCTCAGATGTAAAGCTTTTAGCCAAAGATTGTATGAAGCAATTTGCCGAGTCTGTTGACATTGCCCTTAAATCAAAAGGTTTTAAATTTGGTGTGAAAGATATAATGAATGTAGACAAAACTGCAGCATCAACGTGTTACAAAACCTTCAAAAGTCTAGAAACTAATGCTCAGCAAGAAAGATATTTTAAGGAGGTACTACATGTGACTGATGTTAAAAGAATACCGTTGGGGAAAATATTTATTAGAGGAAGAAAGGGATTGGTCATGAAGACCAAAGTGATTGAACAAGAGATGTTTTATGTTCCCCTTGAAGAAACTGTGAGGAAACTAATCAACCAACCTGACTGCAAACTTTTTGAAAAAAGCAAACCATCCCCAAATCCAGAAATATTGGACTCGTATATCAAAGGCGAACTCTGCAAATGTAACAAGGTGCTACAGAGACATCTTGATGCATTGCAATTCATTCTATATTATGATGATGTAGAGCCTTGTGCTCCTCTTAAAAGCAGAGCGGGTAAGCAAAAGGTGGGGGCTTTCTACATGTTCCTAGAAAATATACACCCAAAGTTCCGATCCAATCTTAAAGTCATTTGTTTGGTTGCTCTTGTAAATGCAAATTTCATCAAGGGAAAAAGCAATGGAATGGATGCTGCTCTCCAAATTATAGTTGATGACTTAAAAAAGTTTGAAAATGGAGTAGTACTGAAGAATGGACAGAAAGTTTACGGGACTTTAATTGCAACCATTGGAGATAATTTGGGCCAACATGCATTGGGTGGATTCAAGGAGGGGTTCACTGCGCACAGATGCTGCAGGGTGTGCATGGCCAGATATGATTTTGAAATTAAGACATTAACCCGTGAAGATCATAAATTACTCAGGAATAAAGAAGATTACGAAAAGCAACTGGAGAAAATTCAGACAGGTAGAGGAAAGAACGAGAAGGCTAGCACAGAGTTTGGTCTGAATCGTGCATCATGCTTAAATGAATTAGAGACCTTCCATGTGCTGGATGGAATGCCACCAGATTTAATGCATGGAATACTGGAGGGTTCATTGATTATCACAGTGAAGAGACTACTTAATTGTCACCTGTATGAACTGGGAGATAAGCCATTTACTTTGGATTGGTTAAACCAGCGCATTAGTCATTTTGACTTTGACTTCTCTGAGATAAAAGATAAACCAGCAGAACTGAAGGAAGAATATATTAAAGATTTGTCGAATGCATCTTTGCATCAATCTGCATGTCAGATGTGGCTGCTAGCAACAATTTTGCCACTTGTTCTCCGACCCCATGTTGATGTCCAGGAAGAACATTGGGAAAATTTTCTTGATCTGTTGGAAGTTTGCCGGATGGCTTTTACAATGGACTTCCCGAAGTGTCTTTTAAGTTATCTGAGTGATATGGTTGAGAAATATTTATCATTATTTTTAAAACTTTATGGAAGTTTTATCCCCAAGCAACTTCAGATGACACATCTGTCAAGATATATTTTGTTGATGGGAAGTTTGGCTATCTACAACTGCCTGAGATGTGAGGATAACCACAAGTATTACAAAAAGATTATGGCGGCCATATCAGGTTACAGAAACATACCCCTTTTTCTTACTCGGAAAGACCAGCTGCACTAAGCTTATGTGTGGAACAAGGATGGTTTGAGGAGTACTGCTGCAACTGGACCCCAAGTAATTGTGCATCTGAAGTCTGTCTTCTACAAATATTTAATTGAGACCAAAAATGGTGAAGCCACTGAGACATCTTGGTTAGAAGTTTATGGAGTAAAGTTCAAGCAAGACCGTGTGGTTGGGTTCCGAGATCATTTGCCTGTCTTCGCCCTCGTGAGGAAAATCATCGTACAACCTGAAGTGGCATTTGTGTGTGAAAGAGTCAATACTGTATGTCGTGATGTGTTTGCTGCCTGCTTCATCATTTCACTGACTGATAAATATTGTGTCTATCAACTTAAGGATATGCTATTTCATACAGTGTTTCATGCTCACAAACTTGGTGATGAACTTGCAATTGTGTCAAGATATTGTATTGGTGGTGAACCATAGGTTCCTGTTTATGTTCTTATTTCTTTTAGTAAAGAGCATTCCATTGTTATATTTGTATAAACTACATCGGCAGTATTTTTTGATCAATGACTGAAACTGTTAAAAATAATTATTATAATATATATTATATATATTATTATTTGTCTTCTGTATTATTCTTAAACTGGTGATGTCTGTATAGTAGTGTGAGTGATTTTTTTGTTTGTTTATCAAGAACCAACATGAAGGACCCCAGGGGAGTTGAGCGGGGCGCTTGCAAGTCGTGTTCTTGTACAGCTTACGAATTAGAGTCAGGTGCAACTAGAGCTGCATGTTCCTACTGCGAGTGTCCAGCTACTGTTCATGAAGCAGTATCTCCCACAGGTCTGTCACTGTCACTTGCTTTTCTGTATACAAAAATAGTTCTTCCTTAATTGATTTTTATTTTTTATTTTTAGGTGGAAATGAATCTAATGCCTCTTCTGGTTCAGTTTCACGTAATGAGTCCAGCAGCTTCAGTGCAATAGCAACATCTACACCTGACGGGAATTCATCTGAGGTGAAGCAACAGACATCGGTAATGAAATTCACATATAGTCAATAAGAAATAATATGAATTGGTTTTATTATTCTAGCACGTTTTGACATTGGACGTACGCAACGTTTCTGATCCATTTCTCCAATCGCTGCTTATCAGTTCATCCACCAACGATGAGGTAATGCTACACTCTTCTCTTTCAAATTAAATTAATTTCTGAGTCAATTTGTTCTCACTTTTTTTTTCTGCAGCCAAACACTGATGAAATTTTCATACCTGACACTCTGCCGAAAAAATACCAAGAGCCTCTATTGAAGAGGCAAGTCGACCACAACTGTAAAGGTGGCATTGTGAGGGAGTTTTACAGTGACCTCCTCGGTCACAAGCAGACCGACAACAAGTGTATCAAAAAAGCAGCCAAAAAATTGGTGCAGAAATGGTGTCCTCTAAAGGACCATGTGGACCCAGAACATGTGAGTATTATGCAGAACAGATTAAGAGTTACTAACTCCTAGGGTCCCTCAAACTGACAACAGAACTAATTTTATTTTTTTTTCTTCAGGAAGGTCTACAGCTTATGCTGAGAAAAAGAAGAGACCGCCTGAATGGGGGTAGGAGCAGTGGCACTGTGCTGAGTGTTTCAGAGCCTGGTGTTTTGTCGGCCAGCGATGCCGAAAAGGACATATTTGAAAAATGGAGCAGCAATCAAAGATCACCAGCTGCTCACTTGAGGTTGATGGAAATAGCTAGGCCTCTGAGGAAGTCTGAAGTTAAAAAGTTGCCTGGGCTTCAACTTTTAAGGGCGTACCCTGCTCTGGGTTTGAATGACATTGTAAGTCCTATTACCACAAAATCATACTTTAGTCTTTGAAAATCTTTGTCATTTTGTAGAAAGAAATTGTGTCCGAGTGGAAATAAAGAATAATTAGTTAATTATTTTATATGTGGAATGATAAAACTTTGCTTTATTTCAGCTCCTTGCAGAATTTTTGGCAATTGCTCAGGTATCATATGATAACAGTGTACAGAGGTGGAGGAATGTCTTACAGAAGCTCAAGACCCACTACAAAACAAATAATATTCCCAGCATTGATGGAACCATTGGTAAGTTTCCTTTTAAAATTTTAGATATTACTGTGTCTCGTACAATTTTTTTATTATCTTTGTTTTCACAGAAGAAGAAACAATCTCGGTGTTAGAGTCACTGCATGTGGCATCAACATTGTGGTTCAAGGAAAAGAACCGCTCTGAGAGAAAAGCAAGAGTGTTAGAAATTTTCCCCGTCAGTTTTCTATGAAACACTTAAACAAGGTAGGTTTACGCCAGACCGTGTCTTGTCGTAACAGGCTTCGCGACGCTGCGCCAATTACGACAATCCACGCCTGGCGTTACACCTACCTTGGCCTGCGGCGCTTCCGTGCTTGCCTTCGGCAAGCTGTCTCAAGGATTTTTGAGGCATTGAGTAATGCACCACGTGAAATCCGCAAAAAAAAAAAATTAATCGGTCGATCCCCGTTTTTCAAGCTTCTGATTCGGCCAACTGATGAAGTCGGGCTCCTAGACCCCCCTTCTGACCCCTCTTTGAAAAGGTCTTGCCGAGACCTATCGAAATCTGCAATAAAATTTTTTAGTCGGTCGACCCCCGTTTTTCAAGATGAAGGGTCCAGGTTGATTATGTTAGTAAATTCGGACCGAGGTAGCCGATTCGCAGTTAAAAGTTTGGTCAGGAGTCGAAATTTATTTCATTTTCGTCATCAGCACCTTCTAAAACATACGAAACCATGTAAAAATGTCTCTAAAATATTAAGTCACAAAAAAGTTGCACTTTTTCTGCCGTTTTTTTTGTGTTTTTTCGTTGGTACGACTGAATAATTTGAGATAGAGAGCTGCATTTTGGCGTGTGGCGAGCCAAGG
Organism: Stenchaetothrips biformis; assembly: GCA_030522485.1. Taxonomy (NCBI): domain Eukaryota; kingdom Metazoa; phylum Arthropoda; class Insecta; order Thysanoptera; family Thripidae; genus Stenchaetothrips; species Stenchaetothrips biformis. The sequence goes on along the minus strand of CM060092.1, from coordinate 3,264,516 downwards.
TTATACCTAACAACCCTGCAAAATCTCGTTCTGATCGGCCGAGCCGTTTGGGAGGAGTAGTGCGGACACACAAACAGACAGACATACAGATAGACAGACAGACAAAACTTTTCAACCCCACTGGAGTAACTGGCTTCGCTAATCGCTCAGCCAATTAATACAATGATTTTCTGCGTGCCTTCAAACAGCCTTTTTTTTTTTTTCAGGATACTACACCAATGGGAGAAGTTCAACCCACTGCCAGAGAGCCTCCAAGGCTTATCGGGATTGGGTCTTATGCCGATAGCTCTCTATCTCTCTCATGCTACTTGGACTCGGAACCATGGTTCCAAGAGAGTGACCCAGTGAAAGCTCTGTTTCTGTTATTAGCAGTTTATTTTGTTGCTGAAATTAAGTGGCCCTCATTGACAAGGCTGCCACTAATTTTCTTGGTCTGTGCAACCGTTGGCCTTCCCTTAGTAAAGGCTGATATTATTAGAAATCAAAAATTTGTTGACTTTCTCAAAAAGATGAATGTTTAGGCGTGAAATGGAATAATTTCTTATAATTTAGATGTGCTTGAATAGGAATTGATCTCATTTAGTTCATAAATAAGAGGGTAAATATTTATTTCATGATTCAAGCATTGTAACACCTGTATGGGTTTTAGACATTTGCCCTCTGGGTGTACTCCTCCATTGTGTTCAATTTCTTTCCTCTGTAACTTCTTTGTTTTTCTTCACATGACATCAATATGATATGTCACCTATACCCAACGGACAAATGTTTACTTCTCTCTTGCATCCTGTGCCTTTACCCTTCGTTCCAGAATTGATTGTTTTTGGTGTGCATTATTACAGAAAGAAGTGAGTTTCATCAAATCTGTTCGGATCAAGGAGCAAAGCATGACTTGTAGTTGAAAATTGGCCGGAAGAGTTCTACATTAGTGCAACACTGAGCCACAAGACTGCTGCGGCACTGGCACAAGCTAACTTGAGATTGTGTTTCGAGTGATATCACTGGACGTAGTACTTGGCCATATGGTTGTTGTATGTGAACACAGTGTGGTACAATCTTGCTAGAAACACCAAACCCCATAAGCAAGGACAAGTTTTAGTCTTTTCATCAGTAAACAAATGATGATGTAGCACAAATAAATTTGTCTTATTCGATTATCTCATTGGAACAATTTTATTTTTGCTACTTCATTTGCTTACTAATGAAAACACTAAAACTTGTCCTAGGTCATAGGGAATGTTGTTTTCTGCAAGATTGTATCACACTGTGTTCACATACAACCACCATATGGCCAAGTACTATGTCCAACGATATCACTTGAAACACAATCTTAACTTAGCTTGTGCCAGTGCCGCAGCAGTCTTGTGGCTCAGTGTTGCACTAATGATGAACTCTTCCGGCCAATTTGCAACTTCAAATCATGCTTTTCTCCTTGATCGAAACAGATTTGATGAAGCTCTGTGCTTTGTGTAACAACGCTCACCAAAAACATTCAATTTTGGGACGAAGGGTAAAGGCACGTTCAAGCATACCACAAATATTTTTAATTCATTTATTTCTTGTGAATATTGAAATGAGTAGCACACTTATAAGGTTGGGCAAATGGTACCATTACACATTAAAGTCATTTGAAAATAATCTTAAAAATTCCAAATATGTAAAGAAAATAACAGTAAAATGTAGTGCAGGGGTATGCAAGTGTGCTCTTATAAGGTTTGTTTATTTTTCTTAATAATTGACGAGTTTTTGTATTATGTATTGTGTGCAGCTGTTGCTGGTGATGTTGAATACATCTCGTTTATGACCATTATTTTCATTAAAATATTATTTCAATGCAGTTTCAGTTTCGTTTATTTAAGTGAGGAGCCAACTACATAGACACAGACTATCATAGATAAAATTTATAAAGTGATGAGAAAATTTACAACAAAATCAGAGTAAAAGATAGTGACAGATACTACAGTATAAATTCGCTTCAAAACATAAACAGATGAGGGGGTTTGTAAACATGCCTTGTGTTAGTCAACACAAGCCCAAAAAGTCAGTAAAAAAAATACAAACAAGGTAGGTTTACGCCAGACCGTGTCTTGTCGTAACAGGCTTCGCGATGCTGCGCCAGTTACGACAATCCACGCCTGGCGTTACACCTACCTTGGCCTGCGGCGCTTCCCTGCTTGCCTTCGGCAAGCTGTCTCAAGGATTTTTGGGGCATTGAGTAATGCACCACGTGAAATCTGCAATAAATTTTTTTAGTCGGTCGATCCCCTTTTTTCAAGATCCTGATTCGGCAAACTGAGGAAGTCGGGCTCCTAGACCCCCCTTCCGACCCCTCTTTGAAAAGGTCTTGCCGAGGCCTATCGAAATCTGCAATAAAATTTTTTAGTCGGTCGATCCCCTTTTTTCATGATCCTGATTCGGCTAACTAATGAAGTCGGGCTCCGAGACTCCCTTTCCGACCCCTCTTTGAAAAGGTCTTGCCGAGACCTATCGAAATCTGCAATAAAATTATATAGTCGGTCGACCCCTTTTCTTCAAGATGAAGGGTCAAAGTTAATTATGTTAGTAAATTCGGGCCGAGATAGCCAATTCGCTGGTAAAAGTTTGGTCAGGGGTCGAAATTGATTTCATTTTCGTCATCAGCACCTTCAAAAACATACGAAATCATGTAAAAATGTCTCTTAAATATAAAGTCACTGAAAAGTTGCACTTTTTCTGCCGTTTTTTTAAGTGTATTTTCGTTGGTACGACTAAATTATTTGAGATAGAAAGCTGAATTTCGGCGTGCGGCGAGCCAAGGATATACCTAACAACCCTGCAAAATATCGTCTCGATCGGCCGAGCCGTTTGGGAGGAGTAGTGCGGACACACAAACAGACAGACAAACAGACAGACAGACAGACAAAACTTTTCAACCCCACTGGAGTAACTGGCTTCGCTAATCGCTCAGCCAATAAAACAAAGTGAGCATAATGCAATCCATCTTCATGCTCCAATGCCTTTGGATCTTCCGCTGAAGGTGTGCAATTGTTTCTATAGTTGCTACTGCAATGAGCTTCGTTGGACTCATGATATTCTGACTCAACTGCTTGAATGTACCAAAACCTGAACTCCTGGTGTGTTATGGACTGCGGACTGCTTGTAGATAACAGGACTTCTAAATGATGATCTCTATAAGAAAATATACGACAAAGTTCTAAGAAGTTCTTCAATCTATAATGAGGAGAATAGTGACAGTGGTTTCTTTTTTTTTTTTTTTTTTTTTTTTTTTTTTTTTTTAATCAATCAGCATTTATATTGCAGTGAGAGATGGTCACTCCGATAACTTCTCTGTGGCAATGTTCTGGGAAATGTTACCAACATTTTGCTGACCCTCACCACCAGCACTAATTTGGCTGTATAGTCAATGCAATATTTAAGTAATAAAGAGGAATTGTTTCATGTAAGGCTTTGCTTCTCAATCAAGAAAAGACTTAACCTGCCCATAGCATGACTTAATGACAACAGTGCAGCACCAACAGAGGCAACAGTCTCTTTGAGGTCCGCACTCGATTCAATAGTAGGTTCTTTTATGATTTAAAAACAATAAGTAAATTGGCTATTGAACAGTGGCAGTGCCACTCAATGCAAACAAAAACTATCGCTAAACTTCTAAAAGTGGAGGGTTATGTACAACACTTTGTTGTGGTCAGCAAGTCGAGGGAAAGGGGAGGGTGGGGGGGGGGGTCACAGATCAGGCAAGTCAATTTTAGGAAGGTGCCAACCCAAACATAAAATTTAAGCCTTGGCAGTGTCTTATTATACAACACAAGGCCAGGAAATCCTACAAAAAGCATATTCCCACAAGCAGCTCCGCTCCCTTACTCAAAACCGATGTGGCTTCCCCGGTTTTGACCGACGGCCTCCGAATTCGAGGACGATGGACAAAACCGGGGAAGCAGCCTCGGTTTTGAGCGAGGGCGCCCAGTTTCGTAACCAAGATGTCCCGAAATAGTTTTCAAGGCCTCGGAATCAAGGGAGCCTCGAAAATCGAGGCGGTCGTCTCGAAATCCGAGGATTCTGGTTTACCGTGTGCTCCGCCGAGACATGTTTCTTCCTCTCACTGAAATCAAAAACCACAAGCCAGGTTTAAAAACAAATTCCAGAGTTACTCAAAAATAAATATTTTTAAATTAAAATTTTAGGCCTATAATTTTCTTAATTAGAATAAACAGATAAAACCAAAAAAATCCAAGTATTCATAGAACAATGCTCACCGTGGGAAGACATATTCGTCCTGAAGTTCATGTTTAATGTGTGTCTGCAAGTCAATTCTTCGTAGCTTCCTCAGCAGTTGCAACATACCGAAGTTGACCACAGTAGCAAAGGTTGACGTAAGTGAACGCGCAGCTCTGAAGCAACTCTCACAGGGCTGGCTGCTGAACAGATGTGGGACGAGAGAACAGGGACAGTCCCGCATTTTGACAACAACTTGAACAATGGCATGGGCATTCAGCTCAATGCACAAATATGTCTGAGGTGATAGGAAGCATTGCTGTAGGTCATAGTTTTCCTCAATGAGCCATTGTCGCCACAAACGGAGGAAAAAGGTGGACCTCCACATGCGTGAAATGCGTTCCAAGGGTGGCATCTGAGGCTGAAGGAAAGCATCCAAAGATACTCCCACAAGACACTAAAAGAGCTCTGTGGCTACAGCATCAGGAATCTTCCTTAGTTGTTTCAAAACACGGTCATCAATGAGTCTTAGAACAGCCCGAAAATTCATTTTGTCCTTTGGGTTCATATCAGACTGTGTCAATCCATGATGTTCTTTGGAAACATTATCGATGACATCTTGCACATAGGTGGGAGAAGCACAGAAGTTACCCATGATGAGGTAGCGACCTCTATTCAAAAATAAGGTTTTGAGCTTTGTGGCATTGTGAGTAGTGTCCTGCAACAACAAAAACACAATCAGTTGTTATTTTAGCTTTTATAAGAAGTACTCAGTTGACTAAACAAAGCTCTAAGATTACATCACAAATGAGGATGAGGGTCTTTAAACACAATATTTGAAAGAGACAAAGAGTATACGCTAAGATGCCACCTCCCTGGTATTTTGAGGAATCAAAAAGGATTTTGATGAATTATCAATAATTGCATCTATAAACCTTTAAAAGAAAATTATCAATTCAGTAAAATGAAAAGCAATCAATAGGGTATTTCAGCGAATCTTGAAACGGAAGTAAGAAGAAAACAAGCAAGTGCACAGCTTCCGTCCTCTCACCTGAGGAGGGGCAGCCATCTTTGCCCCCTCCACAGGCGAGCGGACGGAAGATCTGCACCTACTTGTTTTCTTCTTCCTTCTGCTTCAAGATTCGCTGAAATACCCTATTGTCTCATTCTTATCATTAATATTATGTTGACTCTTTATTGAGAAAGAAATCAGAGTTAGCATGCGCTGATTTCTTTCTCAATAAAGAGTTACCATGATTACCATGAAATAATAGATTACTCTTCATTTTTTTAATCCATGATTTTTTTTTTATAGGTGTTAAAATACCGAAGGGTTTATTGATGAAATTATTAGTAATTCAATTGACTTACTTGAATGAAGATGGTTTCAGGATGCAAGTCTTGAACAAACCATCCTTGCAACTCGTCTCTATTGTCACAAGTCTGTGGCATTGCCAAGTGGCGCATTGCTCGCAGGGGCTTGGAGTCTGCATCAGTTGAGAAGCCAGGGATAGTGATGTCATGCTTTAGGGCTTCTTGTTTCATCCATTCCCAACGTCTAGCCACATCTTCTGCAGTATATCTATTGTCTGTACCGAATAGAGAAAGACACAATGGGGGAGCCTCGTCAGCCAGGGGCTGAGCCATGATAACATGAGCATTGCCAGCCTTCACTCTGTTTGCAAACATCTGCTTCACAGCTTCCTCGCTCACAGCTTCTAGGCCATCACTACAGGGCAAGCCATTCCTGTTGAGATGTGGAACAAAACCAGATTTGTTCTAGGGCCATACTCAATCTGGCCAGTGATGCGTGTTCCATCCTCGCTCATTCACACAACGTTTGGCAGTTTTCTAGCCCCGAGGAATGCCTTCAGTTCCGAAAAGCGGAACATCCCTTCCTGGACAGGCTTGTTGACCCGTTGGAGATGCTAGTTGAGGAGGGAAACGGTTGGCAAGCTGAAGGGCAGATTCACCTGCCAGAATTCATATGAAGACAGTCCCATAGTCAGGTACGTGTAGAGTGCGAATTGCTTGAAAACACCAAACCTGGAAAAAGATAAAGGATTGTCATTAGCATACATGCAACAGCCCTTCCCTCCCTCATTTTAACTTCATTTTATAAACTGGATGATGAGCATCGTTATGATAAATAAATTCTAAATTATTGGCCTGTTTGCTCTTCTACCCACTGTGCCAAAAAAATTGAACTAAATTATCTTAATTTCAAGTATAGCATACTAAAACAAAAAAGGGTATAAAAGTCAGTAAAAAAAATTGTGACCAAAAGAGGTAAGATCTTTTTTAAAACAATTTTTTTTTTGCTCAAAGAGTTGAAACAAACTATATTGATGAACATTTAAAAATAATCCTGAGTTAATTGAAAGCCTGATGTAAAAAGACAAGAAATTTTTACCTCCGTCCATTTGGATGCCGACCAGCGTATCTCTCTGCTAATTCGTACAGCTTCGTTAGGAGAGGACCAAACATAGGAGGCACGTTCTCAAAGTCAGGAATAGAGCTTCGAACTGCTGCGGTGGATGGTGTTGGCTGTGTTGGCTGTGGCGAATGGCATGGCAGGTCGGTTTTGATGAAGAAATCAGTTATAAAACTCTGATCATCATCAATGGAGTTACAGAGGTGACGCTGAAATCTTGCGGTCCTACTGTAGCGTTCATGACGCCACTTGCTGGGGAGGTCGCGGTCGGACCGTGCACCTACCTCCCCATCCGAAAAGACTCTTCTTCGGTCTCCAGGCGTACTCGCTCTTCCGCATCATCCAAAATCTTCTCTATCTCTGGATCCCAGACGAAGCTGTCACTAGTCGGTGATGGGGGCAGTGATGAGGGTGGTGATGAGGGCGGTGATGAGGGAGGGGATGCAGCAATGGAAGTGGGATTGCTGCCGCCGCGTCCCTGGGACGATCTGGAGAGGTCAAGGTTGGCCTTCGCCACGGCTCCTCCACGGTAAATCTGCGTCCTGAGATTCCCAGGACCGATGACAGCTTCCCAGGAAGGTCGACGTTTTCCCAGGAAGGGCCCTGGAAATGACTTCAAATTTCCAGGGTGCATCCTGGAAAACGCGGAAAATCTCCAGGACGGTCCTGGGAATGGTCCCAGGTCGGCCAAACCCAGGCCCCATCCTGGAAAATTTCTGTGTTTTCCAGGACGCCTCCTGGGAAAGGTCAGTCACTTCCAGGATGGGCTCTGGAAATCAGCTTGACCCGTAGTCATTTTTTCTTGAGTTTAGATAAAATAGACATTGATTTACAGAAATAGATTGTCTTAACGAGACAAACATAAAATGTCAACACATGTCATAGGCTTGGATGGAAAACGATAAAGTTAGGGAGCTTCAAAAATCCAACAGTGCCACGGTAAAAGTGCCGCATTGGAATCCAAGGGGATGCCTTCGTTTTATTTCCAAGGGGTTTGAGTGAATTTTCAAAGTTGTCCAAATTGAGATTACCTGACAGAAATGGATTCGTCTCGACAAGACAAACCAAAAATGTCAACACATGTCATACATTTGGATGGGAAATGAAAAAGTTATTTAACTTTGAATGTACCAAAAAGTCTATTTTGGTCATTTGAGCACTTTTCAAGTCGAATATCTCTCTCATTTCCCATCCAAACCTATAATGTGTGTTGACATTTTTTGTTTGTCTTGTCGAGACGAATCCATTTCTGTAAAGCAAAGTCAATTCGGACAACTTATACTCAACCGCCACCCAACTTATAGAAACGGCATTGATCATTATTTCCAATTTGCATATGGTACTACATTCCTGCACTAGAAAAAAAAACTTATCTTAAACTTTAGCTTTCATTGACCAAGCATTAATTTAGTTGTATTTATAGTAGATGATGGCACCTTATGCAATTTCGAGATGAAATCGGATAATGATCAATGCCGTTTCTATAAGTTGAGTGAACATTTTATTACAAGATGGCTTAACGACATACTGTAATGTAAAGCACTTAAGTCACTCAATATAGAAGTTAGAATGAAATAAATACTCTCAAGACTGCTTTGGGCTTCAGGGTCTTATTATTTGTCTTAATCTGATACACCATGGTTACGTTGTAGAAAGATTACCTCAAAAGCTCTTCGAACTGCCATCAGAAGGTAACGCTTTCTTTCACAGCTCACAGACCAAAACAGTGCCCAAGATGTAACTCTGCACAGTTACTTAGACCAAGGTAAAGTACTTTCTCGTTGTATTTCATTTCTTTTAAAAAGTGGGTAATTCTTTTTATTTCCAATAGGTTTGAGTAAATTTTCAAAGTTGTCCGAATTGACTTTGCTTTACAGAAATGGATTCGTCTCGACAAGACAAACAAAAAATGTCAACACACATTATAGGTTTGGATGGGAAATGAGAGAGATATTCGACTTGAAAAGTGCTCAAATGACCAAAATAGACTTTTTGGTACATTCAAAGTTAAATAACTTTTTCATTTCCCATCCAAATGTATGACATGTGTTGACATTTTTGGTTTGTCTTGTCGAGACGAATCCATTTCTGTCAGGTAATCTCAATTTGGACAACTTTGAAAATTCACTCAAACCCCTTGGAAATAAAACGAAGGCATCCCCTTGGATTCCAATGCGGCACTTTTCCCGTGGCACTGTTGGATTTTTGAAGCTCCCTAACTTTATCGTTTTCCATCCAAGCCTATGACATGTGTTGACATTTTATGTTTGTCTCGTTAAGACAATCTATTTCTGTAAATCAATGTCTATTTTATCTAAACTCAAGAAAAAATGACTACGGGTCAAGCTGATTTCCAGAGCCCATCCTGGAAGTGACTGACCTTTCCCAGGAGGCGTCCTGGAAAACACAGAAATTTTCCAGGATGGGGCCTGGGTTTGGCCGACCTGGGACCATTCCCAGGACCGTCCTGGAGATTTTCCGCGTTTTCCAGGATGCACCCTGGAAATTTGAAGTCATTTCCAGGGCCCTTCCTGGGAAAACGTCGACCTTCCTGGGAAGCTGTCATCGGTCCTGGGAATCTCAGGACGCACATTTACCGTGTCTCAAAAGCGCAGGGAGCTTGGAAGCCACCTTGCCGCTGCTGCCCTGCTCCTCAGCGCGGGTGCTCTGAGCGCCAGGGGGCACTCCTCGAGGAGTCCCACTAGGCGCCGTCGAAATAGCCGTAGCACTGTTCTTCGGGGTAGAGTGGACGATGGTGGAGGTCTTCTTCACCTGGCCGCCAGGGGGCACTCCAGCAGGAGTCCCACTAGGCGCCGGTGAAGGAGAAACCTTAGCACTCTGTGTAGCAGAGTGGATAATGGCGGTGGTCTTCTTTGCCTGGCCGCCAAGGGCGCTCCAGGAGTCCCACTAGGCGCTAGCGTGGGAGATTTACCGTTTTTCCGTGACGGCGATGTCTGTCAGTAGTCCTTGGTGGCCTTCGGTAGCAGTAGTATCTCTGCAGACAAGAACAGGTAAGAATTAATATTTTGCCTTTTTCAAACACACAGAAATTGAATGCCTTGTAAAACTTACGCCCTTGCAGCCTTTCTTTTTTGGCTTCTCGGTTCATCGTTCGATTCTTGGACATCTTCAAGTGT